>JAAGKR010005371.1:0-51700 GCA_011419295.1 Clarias macrocephalus | reverse complement strand
AGTAGGAATTAAGGGAACTGCCCTCTTGTGGCTCAGATCCTATTTGACTGATCGTTATCAGTTTGTAGATTTAGATGGTGACCATTCCTCATGTTCTCAAGTGGAGTTTGGTTTTCCACAGGGTTCAGTTTTAGGCCCACTGCTTTTTTCCCCTTTACATGCTTCCTCTGGGCAACATAATTCATAAACATGGTATTAGTTTTCATTGTTATGCTGATGACACACAATTATATGTCTCAGCAAAACCAGATGAGAAAAACCAGTTTGCTAAAATTGAGCAGTGTGTGCAGGATATAAGAGATTGGATGTTAATTTTCTTCTGCTTAATCCTGATAAGACAGAAGTTCTAGTCATAGGACCACAAGTAGCTAGAAGTAGGCTTTCTGATCACACTGTAACTTTAGATGGCCTTTCTGTTCCATCAAATGCAACAGTAAAAGACCTTGGTGTGATTATAGATTCCAGCCTTTCGTTTGAAGCACATGTGAATAATATTACCAAGATAGCTTTCTTTCACCTTAGAAATATTGCCAAGATAAGAAATATATAGTCACTAAACAATGCAGAAAAACTAGTTCATGCTTTTATCACCTCTAGATTGGACTATTGTAACGCCTTACTGTCTGGTTGTTCAACTAGGTGTATAAACAAGCTTCAGTTAGTACAGAATGCAGCATCGAGAGTCCTCACTAAAACCAGAAGATACGAGCACATCACCCCTATCTTATCTACACTGCATTGGCTCCCTGTGAAATTTCGCATCAATTTTAGGATACTACTTTTGACATTTAAAGCACTAAATGGTCTCGCGCCGCAGTATTTGAGTGAACTGCTAGTGTCTTACGATCCGCCACGCCTACTTCGATCAAAGAATGCAGGCTGCCTGTCAGTACCACGTATTATTAAAACTACAGCAGGGGGCAGAGCTTTTTCTTACAAAGCCCCAAAGTTATGGAATAGTCTTCCTATTAATGTTCGGGACTCAGACACAGTCTCAGTTTTTAAGTCTAGGCTAAAAACCTATTTATTTAGCCATGGACGTAAAAAATGGACGCATTATGGACGTATTATGGTGGTAAACTGGTATGTTTAGATGCTGTCCTCCCCACTCTCATTGATCACTCAGGTTTGTTGACGGTGAGGTGATTGGTTGCTTTACATCACAGGGAGCCCTCATGTCTGTGTTTCCTTCTGGCTCTCCCTTTTAGTTATGCTGTTATAGTTAGTCCTGCCGGAGTCCCTGCTTGCACTTTGCACTAAAATATATTAACCTTATACATGTTGACTGTGACCATACCTAACTGCCATCTCTCCTTATTTTCTGCTCTCTCCTCTTCTGCTCTCTCCTCTCTCTCTTTCTCCTCTCTCTCTCTTTCTCCTCTCTCTCTCTTTCTCTCTCTCCCTGTCGAGCTATACATGTCACTCCTGAGCTGCCAGTGATCCAGACCCCTCTGGACCCGTCTAACCCGTCCTGGAGACCTGCTTCTGGTTGGAGATCTCATCGCATGAATGCCCCGTGTGCTCTGCCTGGATTCGTGTGGTGGCTGGGGATGATTTCCACGAAGACTGTCCTGTCCTCGATTGATGCTGACAGCTGTTCTCTGGGGACCTTGTTCGATAGCTCAGGACTGGTATTTCCTACAGTCTACCTGAGCCTCCAAGAACAAACTGGACTCCTTTTAATTTTAATTTTAACACATCTCCTGTTATACTGAACGTCCAGTCTTACACATTATTATGCTGATCAATCCCTGCTATCAGTTATCACCCAGATGAGGATGGGTTCCCTGTTGAGTCTGGTTCCTCTCAAGGTTTCTTTTTATTACCATCTCAGGGAGTTTTTCCTTGCCACCGTCGCCCTCGGCTTGCTCATCGGGGACAAACTTATCATTTTGATTCATACACACACATTCACATTGCATACAAACTTACTTCTTTTGCTTGTGTAAAGCTGCTTTGCGACAATGTCAGTTGTTAAAAGCGCTATATAAATAAAATTGACTTGACTGACAGAACGTTACACAGACGTATATGCACTCACGATGTGTAGGTAGGCTGCTGCACGATTAGCATATAGCCTCTCCCTCGTTTTACAAGGTATGTTGATGTCTTCAGATTCCGCATAGTCGGATACGCCTAAAGCCTCGGTGTAGTGTTCCACAGATCGAGACCAATCGCCTTCACAGAAGACATCGTTGCCCTCGCCAAACAGGTTCCTCACCAGGTCCCGAAGAAACAACTGTACAGACACAGATTTAACGTTACTCCAATATACATACTTTTAATGAATGCATGCAGTATGTGTGAAGTAATGCAACGGAAGAATACCAACCTCGTACTCTTCTTGAGAGCCATTAAACGGCAGTGTAGACCTACAACAGGACAGACGAATGGATGGATTTAACCAGTTACTTAGATTAGAATGAAAAAAATATATATATACTAAACAATAACGTTTTGAGGCTTTAATAATTCTTCTATAGAAGCGCTACACTAAATGAGATCCCAAATGCAAGACATTTTTAACGTGTTGCAGGTTTCCTTTTTTCCTGCTTCTTTCTGTAATTTATTATTCTTCTTTATTACCTAAAAATAAACTACACGCACATATCCATCATCAAGCAGGTCAACTTGATTATGCAATAAAAATAGAGCTGCATGATTAATGAAATGGAGATCACAATTATTTTGAATTAAAATCATGATCATCACTTTCACAGTTCATATATTTGTTATTTCTCACATTACTGTAACAGACTGTGCAGATGTCTGTAAATAAGCGCTGAATAATTATAATAAATTCCTGACTTACAAACGGGTTACGTTCACAAGTCTTATACACCTTTGACACAAATATACAATGGTAAACATTTAAAAAAATGACTTTTTGCTATTTTGGTTCTGCATTATACTATCTTGAGTCCGAGCTTCGGCATTAAAACTGGTGAGGACGACTCATTCCTCCCGCACCCTCACAAGCACACATACAATATACCACACTAGACATTTTATACATTCATTCACTTACACACTAAAAATATTGCATAGAATTGTAAATATTGGTATCGGGTGCACTGCAGTGTCTACTTTTTGAACAATACACGCGAGTTACTTATGCGCTTTGTTTGTGTCTACAGATGTTCATAGATCCGTGGTCCGTTTGTACCTGTGGAATTTTGCAACTCGAATGTTCGTAAATCGTGGACCTACTGTACCGAGGATAAAAAAAGAAAAAGAAAAAAAAAGCCTTGTTAAGCTTGCTAGCATTAGCAATTTGTTCATTTAATCCCAGTTCCCACTTTGAAAATTTTCACTATGAATTGTTAAAGTTTTAAAACCATGGCTGGCCGTGGCTCCAAACGCTTTGATTTCATTATCTAGCAAGATACAGCGCCATCACGCAAGAGCACGGAAATCATTAATCCCACTGACTTGTGGGCAAAAACTTTCTTGTTATACACGCTCAACATGTAATGCATATTAAACACAATATCAATATAAATAAAAGAAAGGTTTGGTCTGTACATTGGTCAGAACTCCATCTTTATGTTTCTCTTTACTGGAGGACCAGAAACTTGTCTCAGAAAAATTCCTGCACGTCTGTCCAGCCAAAGTTTGTCAAAGAGCAACACGCAAAATCTGTCTGGACAGAATTTTATAAAACAAAAGTTTAACCTGCACCATAAGTGAAACAAAAATGTTGAGTAAAAGCGATGTTATGAACAGTTATGTGTCGGATCTACCTTAAATTAAGCTACTAATAATCTATCTGCTCAATGTAAACAAACACCTGCACCAAGAGATATTAATTCGAAAAGCGAAACTGAAAAAAAAAAAAAAAAACATTAAAAAAACATTATATATATATAATATATATATACACACACACACACACATACATACATACATACATACATGTACAGTATATATAAAATATATATTTAAAAAAATTATATCCTCTCTTTCCCATTGATTGTAAAAAAAAATTATCAAAAAAAGATTCAAAGTCGATTCTAAATTTTTCCAAAAAACTAGGTAATTTTTATACAATGCACTAATATTTAGCCAGCGATCCAGTGGAAAACCAATATCATATAATGTCACACTAGTCAAAACTTAGTAAAATTACAGTTCAATTTATTTCAGGCAGACATGTACGTGGGCTTCAACCTGAAATAATAATAATAATAATAATTTCACTAATTACATTAAAGCTGATCAGATTATTTATGTCTTTAACCTTTTAACTCTTTCTACAAATTCTTTTCCCCACCTTCAGCGACGGGTACTTCAGCTTGTTCAGTATAAATCGTGAAAGAAACCTTTAGAACAGATGTCCTACTGGGTCGTTTTAAAACTCGCTCACAGCACAAATTTCTGGTGCTTCTTCTGCTCTTTTCCCTTCTGTAGACTCGCAGTGTCTATAGAAGACTAGCATTGTTGTTTGTTTATTAGTGCTTGAAGTTCAAGTGAACAAGAACAAACCAATATGAAACAAATAGGTGACAGCTCCGACATTCAAATTATTTGCAAGAATCAGTAAAATTTACAACAAACTAAAGAAGAAGAACCAATAAAGCGGTAAACCAGAATAACTATACATATATACTTGATATATAATGGTAAAGCTACCCCCCCCCCCCCCAAAAAGTAATGTAAACAATGAATATTATCGACACTACCACGACTCCTACTGTATGGTCCTACGTTATGCTTCCAATATACTGTACCTCCATAGAGGCTCCTATACATCCCCAAACTCTTCAGACTGATCTGATGACTTTTTAAGAAGAAGAATAGTTGAGATCTGAGCGAGCGAGTTTAAACACGGTCCCTCTGTTTTTGGACATGCTGAGAAATGCGTTCTGTTAACAACATCATGAAAACGGTTCTCTGCTGAAGGTCAAAAATGTTTCCTAATGGATTATAAAGTAAAACTAACTATAACTTTCATCAAAACATTCATTAAAGAAGTTTTGCACAGTGGAATCTACCGCTTCCTAAAAACGCTCGTCGTTGTCAGAGTGCCAGAAGGGATGAAGAACGGTGCCCTTTTGTGACTGACATTTAAGACAAAGATCTGATCTGTTTGTGTACATTCCATGTAACCGCACTGGGGTCGAGTAAATTCTAATAAACTTGTAATTAACCTCATTACTTTTATAGGACATCCTATTCCATATCGAACACCGATCTGTCTCACTAAACACATACTTCAGGTCTTATTTGCCAAATAAACCTGTTAAGAATGAAGGGAGCGGTGAACTTTATACTCCAGGAGAACTGAAACCTTTGTGAGGGCAGCGATCAACGCCTAAAGACAGACACATCAAAGTCCTTTATAGAAACATTAAAAAATTACCATGCGGTCTTGCATGTCCTTCCAGACCTGCAGGACATTAGACACTACTACGTAATGCTGTGAAATGTTACCAGCGTTCCTTATGCGGGTAATGAATGGCAGAAATTAACATTAATTGAGAACAAGCCAGTGACTCCAAGAGTCGGGTCTGCTACTACATCAGGTCAATAAATGAGCGACCCAGTAATAAAGATGCTATTCTGGGAGCCCAACTCCTCCTCCGCCCTTAGGGTTCATTTATTTATTTATTTTTTTTTTATCATAGAGCTGTAATTATTCCAAATACATTTACCAAACGGAAAAGTGTAAAAAAAAATTTTTAAACAGGAAAGAACATGAATTCTCTGCATATCCAGAGAAAACTTGTGTGGTTTATAAAGTCACCTTATAGTTTGAACACAAAACAAGCACAGCTCCAGATAATAATTAATAAATAAATTTAATTTCTATGTTAGATATTTCCTTTGATGTAGCCAAAAACTTTTCCCCTCACTTAGAGATACTCAGTATCATCATTCTTAGAAATGTAACTAAAACGCTCTTGGCTTCTTTACATATCTCTGGTCCGTGGTGCTTTTACATTTCAATCGAACCGCAACAGAGCTCGTGTGGAAACGGACGGTAGTGAACAACTTTCGCAAGAGGTCTTGGCTAACTTCCTTGGAATGTTTTGAGGTTCAGATGGTTGAAATATAAAGGGCAGTGATAATCCTCTCACCTGCCATGAGGAAGGCCTGGGTTCAAGTCCCAATCCATTCCACTAAATACTAATGGCTTATAGTCAGTTCAAAGTCCTGATTTATTTATTTATTTAAATATATAAAATAAACAAAGGGAGGGTTTTATCAGGAAGTGCATCCGGCATTAAAACGTCTGCCAAGTTCTGTGTGCAGAATGGGTGGTCCACTGTGACAACCCCAAAAGACAAAAAAAAAAAAAAAAAAACATTAAAAACAACATGTTAAAAAAACATTAAAAACCTACTACTCGTTTCCTTCCTTCTCTTCAGATGGGAACGAATTCATCTTGACTACATAATACACAAATTTCTGATTTCTAAGAAAGCCAGACAAACAAATAGTAAATAATCTAGGAATATACTGTTGCTTAAAAATATATAGATAAAATAAATAAATAAAAATAGGGAAGGTGTAGTGACCTGGTCAATCAGGGCCTTATAAAGACAACTTCATGCTGATGAAAGATCCGCTGAAAACAAACCCCATCATCCTATGCCTAGGCGAGTTGTTGTGACTAAAATAATTACTTAACTTTGGTTCATACATTTTAATGCCAATACTATATTTCTGTTTACATCGGACACCCTACGTTTATATAGTAACGCAGCATGATGTCACTCGGCTGACTACGGTGTTTAGGAGAGCAGAATAATTGGTTGGCTTTAAGCTGGACTCGCTGGTGCTGGAACGAAGGACCTTGATCGTCCCTCAATCACTACTCATCCTCAGTTATACATGTAACTCACCTACACAACAGACTCTCTGTTAACAGTCATTCATTTATTTACTCATCATGAACCCTTATCTGCACCTATATTTTCGCCACAACAACTTGGTATTAACCTCTTTGCAGTAACGCGAGTATCCATGTTTTGACATTCGGACTAAAAACTCGGGAAATATGATCATCCTCGTGAATGCAGTAATTGCACTTGCTCTAAGGCAGATAGCATTAGCGAAGTGTGTTCGCTAAGCTAAACACACTTAAATTAAAATGTCTAAACCTAAACGTCCTCAAGTGTGGCTGTCCTTTACATCAAAGGATTCAGACAGAGCTACATGCAACAGAGGTTTTTCAACACCTAGATATAAAGGGGGAAACAAGTCAAATCTAATCATATCAAAGACAAAAGGGATGCGCAGGGTTTAACACTTAGAGGATATCAGCTGGCAGTGTGCGTGTCCCGGCCCCAATCAGACCAACTCTAGCAAAGTAAGGTGAGGTGTAATATTTGTATTTTATTTTTTTACAAATAAGCCAAATATGGTTATATTTCTGCAAAATAATTGATGAAATTTAAAGCTGGTTTGTAGCATAACAAGAATACCAACTACTTCGATGTTACTGGTGTTAAATTATTGTAATTGGATTAGGTAGTATTTAAATTTTTTATTTAAATTTATAAACTTCTAATACATTCTTTAATAGATGTATCCGAGTCTTCGTTCACGTGGTATTTAATTGCACAGTCATAAGCGCGTTTGTAAAAATTTACAGCGCCATCTGTTGGATATTGGAATGAACTCAAATGTTTACGTGTTAACATGAAGTGCACGGAAAGAAGGTGCGAGATCGCGTTTATTAAGTAGATTTTAACTGAACAATCATAAGCAAATATTTTAAAATGTACAGCGCCATCTGTTGGATTTTGGAATGAACTCAAATGTTTACGTGTTAACATGAAGTGCACGGAAAGAAGGTGCGAGATCGCGTTTATTAAGTAGATTTTAACTGAACAATCATAAGCAAATATTTTAAAATGTACAGCGCCATCTGTTGGATTTTGGAATGAACTCAAATGTTTACGTGTTAACATGAAGTGCACGGAAAGAAGGTGCGAGATCGCGTTTATTAAGTAGATTTTAACTGAACAATCATAAGCAAATATTTTAAAATGTACAGCGCCATCTGTTGGATTTTGGAATGAACTCAAATGTTTACGTGTTAACATGAAGTGCACGGAAAGAAGGTGCGAGATCGCGTTTATTAAGTAGATTTTAACTGAACAATCATAAGCAAATATTTTAAAATGTACAGCGCCATCTGTTGGATTTTGGAATGAACTCAAATGTTTACGTGTTAACATGAAGTGCACGGAAAGAAGGTGCGAGATCGCGTTTATTAAGTAGATTTTAACTGAACAATCATAAGCAAATATTTTAAAATGTACAGCGCCATCTGTTGGATTTTGGAATGAACTCAAATGTTTACGTGTTAACATGAAGTGCACGGAAAGAAGGTGCGAGATCGCGTTTATTAAGTAGATTTTAACTGAACAATCATAAGCAAATATTTTAAAATGTACAGCGCCATCTGTTGGATTTTGGAATGAACTCAAATGTTTACGTGTTAACATGAAGTGCACGGAAAGAAGGTGCGAGATCGCGTTTATTAAGTAGATTTTAACTGAACAATCATAAGCAAATATTTTAAAATGTACAGCGCCATCTGTTGGATTTTGGAATGAACTCAAATGTTTACGTGTTAACATGAAGTGCACGGAAAGAAGGTGCGAGATCGCGTTTATTAAGTAGATTTTAACTGAACAATCATAAGCAAATATTTTAAAATGTACAGCGCCATCTGTTGGATTTTGGAATGAACTGAATTTTTGTGTGCTACCTTGAAGTGCGCGGAACGAAGGTGCGAGATCGCGTTTATTAAGTAGATTTTAACTACACACTCATAAGCGCATATTATTTTTTTAAAAAGTACAGCGCCATCTGTTGAATTTTGAGAGGAACTAATGATTTTTCCAAGGTCAGTTTCTTATGATATAGGGGCGTTTTAAATTTCATGTACATTTCAAAGTAGTGTATCATCTCTTCCTGTGGGCAGACTGCGATGAAGCAAAACTGATATGTTACCTCAAGATCAGCCAAATACACCCATGAAAACCCCATTAAAGTTTTTAACATGAGGTGTGCACAAACAAGCAGTCAAACAAAAATTCCGGAAAAAACATCTTGATGTGTTCTATTACTCATCTCGCGTTCCCCTGAATGATTCTTTCACAAATATCTTCATATGTACAGACACGCCCACTTTCCAGTTTTATTATATCTATAGATTTTTTTTATATAAAAAGACATTCTTTAATGTTTTTCCACTATATTAGTACTGATTTAGCAATGGCCTCGTGTAAAAAAATTAAGAAATAATAATTAAAAAAAAAATTTAAAAAAAAAAACCCATACCGACCCTACTCCTACTGTTCCTGACCAACATCATGATCCCCAAGTTAAACTTGTTTTTTCTTCTTTATTTCTGCTTTAACCATGTGCATTTCCCCATTGGTTCCCAATAAAAGGTTTATCTGATCTGATCTGATCTTGAACAGGAACACTGACTTCCCCCCCCTGTGTGAGTGTGTAGATGTTATGGAGCAGGATGGATTTATGGATGGATGGATGGATGGATGGACTGACTCACTGGATGAACTGCAGTCCCTTCTCTATACTCTGCCACCGGCTGCTTCGGTCCTGACACACTCCTGACATGTTCCCATGCGCTTTAAGACTTCTAAGCCTGTAAGACAATGAATTAAACAATTACACAACGTCATACAAGTCTTTATTGTCTGCAGTAAAACCTTTATTCAGAACACTTCCTGGTGCAGCCTCTTCAGTCAGGCGGGTAATCACATTAGCATCGTCATTAGCCTTAGCACTTTCACACCTCTAACGTCTCTGCGTCAGAGGTGCGCTTATTCTTTTTACTGCCAAGAAAAGGACACACGTTTTTAACAGAAGTTAGACAACTCAACGAATTTATTTCTAACATCCGAATTGTTTGTGCTAGCCACGAACACCGGGTCTGGCCATGCTAATGCTAATCACAAAGCTAATGCTAGCATGATGGCATCTAGAGTTTTATCACTAGAGCTGAAATCACTAGACTTGGTCACGAGTGATGAGCTTCATCATCTTACATCCACATACATATCGTTTAATTTGTCCTGAATGTTTATATTTCTTTTTTTTATGACCCAGAAATGACACAAGCATCATCCCTGTCATCATAGCCATGCTGTTTTATCATGTGTTTATTTCGCCTAACCTTAGCTTTCCATACACCTAGAAGAAGGCATGTGCTAGGATTGATGTAATAATTCAGCGTTAAGCTCCTGCAGTTGTGCATTCAGTAAAGCTTGAACGCTTTGTTGTTGTTGTTGTTGTTGTTGTTGCTGTCAGTCGGCTGACTCACCTTTTGTGAAGCGGCTCAGCATAAGAGAAACGAATCAATACGCAAACAAAACCAAAACGCGATGTAAACTGATGTAAATAACGCTGTAATGTTACACCAGTCTTTCCTCCAGAATCAAACAACGTGTTGCAACGTGTTAGTCCTCAGCCCTAATCTGACTTACTTTACAGTTTGAACCGCGACATCTGCTGGTCGCAGCCAATAGCAATCAAAGGAGTTAACTTGAGGAGAGTCGACTCTTTGAACCGTTTCTTTTAAGCGAACGATTCTTGAAAGGGCGATGATTCACCTTTAAAGGGGCAGTACGCGGTTTCAATTTAATAAACTTTTTTGTTTTTTATTACAAATTCCGCAAACGTTTTGTGAGTGGACTGAAAAACTATAATGTTTGTAAACAACCCCTGGTTCTGTAAACAGTAAATAAACAAAATCATGTGACATACCAATGTCTTCTTCTTCTTCTTCTTTTTATTTATTTATTTTTTTACAAGAGTTGGCATCTACAGTGTTGCACTAGCGCCACCTTCTGGTTTTAATTTCTCTCCTTTTTCTTCTTGTTTTATGGCAACAGCAGCACTCACTTAGTGAATGTAGGTAAGGCGCAGAGAAGAATTTGACGATAATGCAACTTAATGCCACCTCCATCCACCATTAAACAAGAGAAATGATGGTGAACAAGACCAGAAGGTGGCTATAATACAACACAGTTTGTTTATTCTTCTTGTTATATGATGGTTGGCATCCAATAAGTTGCATTACCGCCACCTTCCACCAGGGGTATTGGTCTCCCTCAGTTATTGGGCTTCCTTTCAGTTTAAATTCTATTTTATTAAATACTTTCATATAAATCACCTTGTCTTATTAGTCTGACCTGTAAGATTTCTTACCCATAGATTTCACTTTGTTTCTCAAAAATATGGATCTAATAGTCTCCCTTATTGATTAAAACCAATTAGTTTCCAATTACGGGACAATTTAATATTTTACAGGATGGTTGGCAACCCTAGACAGTTTCTCGACTTCTACTGTCTTCTTCACCAGTGTCCAGCAGTTTTCTATAGGGTTTAGGTCTATAGTTTAGGTCTATGGCGCCAGAAACTGAATACTATTGTCCAATTTGTGTAATTAGCTGTTAATAAAACACTTGTGAGATAGAGTGATAGATATAGTTAAACATCCCAGTGATGTTACCTTCTATTATCTCCATTCATGCAATGCTTCTCGTCAAATCACATTACTCGGTCTGAACTAACTGTTATATATTTATTATATTTATGTATTGTATAATTTGGTTTTTGTGACTGCTTTAACCTCACAATCCATTTAAAGTTTTGGATTTGCAACATGTGTCAAGTGTGTCGAATGAGAACAACCAAAAGACTAACAACACCTTAATTTTTCTCAGTCTTTTGTGGTGATCAGAGTTGTGATTAAACTAATTGAGGTTAACCCTTTTCCAGAGCAAATGACTTTTTAACTAATTATACATCTGAATAGTTGAAGGTTAAGGGCCTTGCTCAAGGGCCCAACAGTAACAACCTGGTGGTGCTGGGGTTTGAACCAATGACCTTCTGAGCAGTAGTAAATGCCTTAACCACTGATTATGGAAATGAGTTTGCAATGTGAAATAAATCATAATGATCAGTTTGTCCCCGTCTTTCTGCATGAAATAATGAGCAAGTGCATCACAGTAAATGATGGGCCCTGCAGTGTGCAATGTTTCTGTGTAAATGTATCTTAAAAAGTGATGCTACAGCAGCCCCAACAGGGAGCGCTGTTTCCTTTCTTGTCCTTTTCTTGTGTGTGTGTGTGTGTGTGTGTGTGTGTGTGTGTGTGTGTGTGTGTGTGTGTGTGTGTGTGTGTGTGTAAATTTGTTACTGTGTGTTGGAATATGTGCATCTAAATTTTAAGGTATGTACTATGTACCTGTGTGTGTGTGTGTGTGTGTGTGTGAGAGAGAGAGAGTGTGTAGGTATGTGTATGCAAATCTTAAGCTGCATATTTGTGCGTGTACCTGCATTTCAAGCTGCATACCTTGTATCTAAATGTACACTATGTGTGCATGCATACAGTATGTGTGTGTGTGTGTGTGTGTGTGTTGTCATGTGTTCACCTAAGTATTAAGCTGCATGCCAGTGTGTGTGTGTATGTTTTTATACATTTTGTCACGTTACTACTGTGGTCGAGAAGTGCTGTAAGGGAATTATTTTATATAAAAGAAGTTAATTCTACTCTCTTGCTTTCTTCATCATAGATCTGATATTAACCTGGTAAATCTTCCATGCTGCTTCTCTGGCATCTGTTCTTAAAGGTGCTAATTCTCCCATTCTCACCTTCCCATTCTCTCTTTATGTTTCTCTCTCTCTCTCTCCCCCTAACTCAAGCCAACACCTCCTGATTCGTTTCTGGATGAATCACTTGTTTGTTCTTCAGAATCTCACCAGGATTTTACAATGCTTTATGTTGCTAACTGTATAAAAACTCTTTTGCTGTTAATAAACATGGACCTTTCTGACAGACAACGTGTTTGTGTGAGTGACTGAATCTCTCTTGGCACCTGAAAAGCTTATTGGAGTACAGCGGACAGACTGAGCTTCTACTAAGCAATTTTAAAACTTTACAAAACAAAATAATAAATCTGAAAACAAAATAACAAAACTGAAAACAAAATATCAAATCCAAAAACAAAATAACCAATCAGAAAAAACTAAATAACAAACCTGAAAACAAAATAACAAAACTGAAGATAAATAAATAAATAAATAAATAAATAAATCAGAAAACACAATGAGCAATCCAAAAACAAAATAACAAAACTTAAACCAAAGTAACAAATCCGAAAAAAAAAAAATCTAAAAAAAAAAAAAAAAAAAAATCAAGGCAATATGGTGACCTAGGCACACAAGATTTTTAAGCTAGGCTATTTGATATTGTTTTTTTTTTTATACTCTCACAAATCTATCACAAGGGGAAAAAATCATTAATTAAATGCAGGGGAGGAATTGGACATGACTAAATTAGGGAGAAAATCGGTGAAAAGTCAAAAAAAAAAAAAACAACAACGAAATTTGCCCATGAAGCTGGAGGATATTGCTGACAAAATTAGATTCATGATTGCAACCATCTCCAAACAGGTGGAGTTCAATGATGTGCAAAAATATGCAGTTTTGGAAAAACAAACGGCAGCTTTGGTGAGGAGTTAAGGTTGAAAACATCAGAAATGGAACATTATAAGCGGAATCTACGTATTAAAGGGTTTGACATAAGAATGAAGATGAGAAGACACCCAAAGAGGTAGTTAAATTTTGGGTAATATAGCCTCACATTTGGCACAAAAGCTGACTCGGTTTACTAGGTTGGGAAAAAGGAAAGCGGAAGACACAGCAAAATTATTGTCCAGTTTGCCATGCAAAGTTAGCAAAGTTAAATACACAACTCACTTTTCAGATTTTTATTTGAATAATTTTCCTTCACAATTATGTGCCACTTTGTCGTTCTTTTTTCATATAAAATCCCAATAAAATACATTAACATTTTTCTTTGTAATGTGATAGAATATAGAAAATTTCAAGGAGTATGAATACTTTCGCAAGGTACTGTGTGACTGTGACCATACTGCACCTAACTGATATCTCTCCTTCTCTCCCTCTCGCCTCTTCTTTCTCTTCTCACTCTCCCTCTTCCTGACTCTCTCTCAAGCTATACATGTCGCTCTTGAGCTGCTAGTGTTCCAGAAACCCTCTGCCCTCTGGACCTGTCTGACCCATCCTGGTGTCCCGCTTCTGGTTGGAGATCTTGTCGCATGGATGCCCTGTGTGGTCTGCCTGGGATGCGTATTGTGACTGGGGACGGTTCCACTTTTCCACGAAAATGGTCCTGTCCTCGGCTGATGCAGACAGCTGTTGTCTGAGGACTCGTGACTGCAGTCGCTCGATAGTTCAGGACTGAAATTTCCTACAGTCTACCTGAGCCTCCAATAACGAACTGGACTCCAAATTAACATCAGGGACAATCTTATCATTTTTATTCATACACATTCACATTTTATACAAACTTCCATAATTCTTTTGATTGTGTAAAGCTGCTTTGCGACAATGACAATTGATAAAAGCACAATGCAAATAAAATTCAATTGAATTGGACATACAGTAGAGCCTTGGATTACGAGTATAATTCGTTCCGGAAGTGGGCTCGTATTCCAAAACACTCTTAAACCAAATCATCATTTCCCATAAGAAATAATGAAACCTCAAATTATTCGTTCCACAGCCCCCAAAAATAAATACATAAAAATAATTAATACAATCTATAAAATGAAAATAAAACAAATTAATCTGCACTTTACCTTTTTAAAAAAGTACAAATAAATCCTGACAGATAAGTGTTTCCATTGGTGCGCGCACGTCCCTCTCCCCACCTCGCTTTTTCACGACAGTTTCACAACAAACACACACACACAACAGAAACACCGTTTTAACAGGGAAAAAAAAGAAATCTTTCTGACCTGGCGTCAGCGCATACTAAGGGAATCACTGCTGTAAAGTAAAAAAAACAAAACAAATGAACCAACACCTTACCTTTGAAAAGAATCACGACAGAGCAGAGTTTCTGTGTCTTTGTGAAGCCGGGAGGGGTGAAAAGGCGAGAGAGCGTCTGTGCGTGTGTGTGTGTGTGTGTTTCAGTGTCAAATTGCGCGCGCACGAGCAGAGGTGAGGTAAGGTAAGGTGAGAGAGTGACGCTCGGTGTCAAAATATGAGTCGCATGTGTGAAGCATGCGCTCGTAAACTAATACTTGCTCGGTTTCCGAATAAAAAAATTTTGCTCGGTTTGCGGAACACTCGTAAACCACGTTACTCGCAATCCGAGGTTCCACTGTATACTGTATGTATACTGTATATATACAGTATATATACATATGTGTGTGTGTGTGTGTGTGTGTGTGTGTGTGTGTGTGTGTGTGGATATCTGAATTGTAAGCAGCATAACTGGGTGTGTGTATGTTTGTCTGGGTGGCACAACATTGTGAACCTGTGTATTAATTAATCATTGAATTGCAACAAAGAGAATGTAGTCAGCTTCATCATACTAATATTTTATATCATGAAAATGATGTTTAATGATTGGATAAAAAAGAATTGTTTTTATTTATTTTTTTTGTATTGTAGTGTTGTGGCTGTATTGTACTGTAGCCTACTGTATTGTTGTACTGGTGTGTTGTGACTTGTTACTTGTTAAAAGACTGTGAATTTCCAGGTCGATACCAATACAAATGATTAAATAATGATTTTGATGCTGATACTGATACCAATGTTTTTTTTTACTATGATTTTATTTATTACACATTTGAAGAAATCTTCATAAAAAATGTTTAGTCTTTAAGCCCTTAATCAAACACTCACAAATTCTATCATACAAATCTATAAAACAACCTTTAATATAAACTTTTCTTTTGTGAAAAAAGGCTTTTAGCCTCATATACAGGCACAACAGAACAACAGAAACCTTTTTGTGAAATATAAATAACTTTTTTAAAATTATTATTATTATTATTATTTTTACCAAAAGCCATTATAAAAACAAAATACATAATTCCTGCTTTTAATACCTCCTCTTGAAGTGGAAGTACTGTACATGTCTTACAAACTGCATATGTCTGAGCTGACACTAAAACAGTGAAACTTCCCTGCATGGCCAACATTTCCTAAGACGTCTGCGTGTCATCAGTGTTATCGAGGGAGAATTATAGCACATCCTATTGGATTTTTGGAACTGCATTTAGATAGACTACTAGACTAGACAGCAGCCACTGGAAATGGACTATTGGCTACCCTCCAGAGAGGGTGTGGGAGAAAAACAGGAGAAAAAGTAAAAATCAGACACCCAAGACTGAGGGAGTTTGCAAGTGGTCTGAAACCTGAAACCAGGAAATACTGAGAAGAATCTAAGGGTTGTACACTTCTTTATTAAAGAAAAAGAGAAGTGAGGCAGCACATTTTGTGGGAAAAAGGAAATTTGATGACATGAAACGCTGAATAGGTACAAAAGATGGCAACTAATTTATGAAATCTGGGTCTACAGGTATCAATACCAATCTTGATAAGAAACCTTTTAATACTGTATGAATGACTTGTGACTTGTGAATGACTTGTTCTCTGTCTCAGTGTCAGAGAACCGGCAAAACTGGGGCGCTGTACTGTATGCTGAGTAAACCTGGAGAAATGGTAAAAATCCATAAATTCATCACAGATTTCCAAGGTAAAAGGACGCAAGAGATTGTTGAGTCAGAGGACCAGAGCAACACAATCAAAGCATTGTTTGTAATGTAAAGACTGTATCTCCCAAGGTTTGTGTACAAAAGGTTTTAGCATCCATGGCATTTGCCTACAAGGAAGCTTCTACTATTTTATACCCATTACTTATTACCAGAGCGCATAAAATGTGCTACAAATGCCTGTTAAACATACTTGAGCTGACAATCAAAAGTTGAGGCTCTGACGATAAGAATTTATTGAAAAAAGACGCACTGACTTGTTGTATAACCTGAACTTTGTAGATTGTTTTTACGTATAAGAGGTATGCAGTGGTTTATCCAGACAGATGTGCCAGTGGGTGTATTACGGTCCTATCTGAACACAGATTGCAGAAATAGCAGTAAGGGAAAACCTTAAACCAATAGACTTATGCCTGCAACATGTAATTAGGAATTTCTGACAAATTCCATGTATTACTGTCACAAATCAATAAACCTTATTGGCTAGCAGTTGCAAAGATGTGCTGTGGACCAAGCTGCAACCCAGTTATACTGGCCTGTCGATTGACCTACAACAACCAAGCACCTCAGAGAAATGGTCAAGGCGGTAGTTTTTTGACAAGCAATCAGACCTGTTTCATAGCTTAGAGTCAGGGAATGTGGTAGCACCAGTGAAATTATTACCGTTCAATTATTGAGTGGCCTCCTGTACCCTGCAGGAAGGGGTGGGGGTGGGGGGGGGTGTGTGGATGGGGGTGTTGAGTGTAAACGGGTTTCTTAACCGTCATTGGATTTCCAGTTTGTTTGCAATCCACAGCTGACTCTTTCAGCTCTAACTGTGACGTAACTGTGACATCTGGGACACTTTGTGTATGTACAGTGTGTGCGTGTGTGCGTGTGTACAATAGGCTGCAGATGCTGGAAAAAAAAAGGCGTCACTCAATGAGATGTCATTCAATATAATGTCACACAGAACGTTATTAACCACCACGTTTTAGCGCAAGTTTAAGGCATTGTCACGGCTGATGCGTTTGAGATATCAAAAATCCCTGTACAATTTTGCATCTCCAATGTCTTTAGATCACATCGGTCCAGTTTGGTGGCGATCGTATAAATTCCCTAGGAGGATTATATCAAAATCCATCGGCTAAATGTGTACCAAGGTTCACATGCATACGTGAACGTGTGTATGAGCTATGCAGCAAAATATAATGTGAGGGCCCTTGAGGCAGCAAATTCCAACCTGTCTGCCAATTTTCATTTTCCAGTTTTTGAGCATGTTAAGCCCCCCAAAAGCCCAAAAAGGTGGAAAAAAAAAAAAGAAATAAATAATCCTTAGGAAAACGAGGGTCCTGCGCACCCTACAGTGCTTGTGTTCTAATTATCCTTCATTCCTAGTACTAGTAAATTTGTTCAAATAATTTGGTTTGCACCAGGCTATGCTGAGGACTGCTTATAATGGGGAGAAGGAAAAGTAAAACTCACAGTACATTAAATTATCAATAAGGAGGGATGTTGAGACATCAGCTACTGTATGTGAGCTTGATCATGAGCGGTCTCAGCATTTTTCTTTGCATTAGAGTGATTAAGACAAGTCCTAATTCAACAGAGTCTCCATGAGGAGAACAAAGCTTTAACAAGGCCCAAATTGTCCTGGCTAGATGACTGGGTTGGAGTATTTCCAAAATGACAGATGTTATGAGGTGTTCCTGGAATACAGTAGATAATGACGAGCAAAAGTGCTCCAAGGAAGATTTCTATCTATCTACAGTACTGTGCAAAAGTCTTTGGCACAGGCAAGTAAATGCAACGCTGATATATGACATGAGGGGAACACTACGTGAACTTTCTGTGGACGTAAAGGCACATCCACAGAAAATGCCTTTACATCCAAAGGAAACTTGGTAACGTTGAGGTGGACGTCTCTTCAGTGATCAATTCCCTTACTTAGTTGAATAAGCGCTCAATGCGAGGACAGGCTACAGATGCGAGAACCCTCCTCACTGACTGCTAAAATACAAACCCGCGTTGCCGAGCTAGAAGACCGGTTTCATCGGAACAATCTTCGCCAGATCTTCCAGAAATGCAGAAGGTGGTGAACACCAACTCCCGATCTGGTTTCCATCTCTGGCTGAACGAGGAGTTATTGATATAGAAAGGGCTCGCTGTGTTTTCAGCAGTCGCGTGGACTCCTCAAATAAGCCCAGGATCTTGAGGATCTTTAAACTATCGAGGTAGAACGACCGCCAGGTCATTATGAAGGCGTACATGCAGCCAGGTACCAAGATAAAATACGGCCAATCTCACCTTCTTTTCTTTGCCGATTATTCCAACGATACTGCTCAGCGGCTCACAGCGTTCTTATCTTGCACTGCTTCTCTCAGGCAGAAAGGGATTCAGCACTTTCTCCTCTACCCTGCTATCCTGAAGGTAACATTTAACTCTGAAAGCCGCAGCTTCAGAAGAGCCGAAGAGGCTCAGCGTTTCATTAATGGCATTATACAAGACAGTCACAATGTTCATAATGTTTAACTGCTGGTACGTTTTTGCTTAATCTTTTAGAATACCCCCACATTTTTTCACATGTTTGTTATTGTTTACTGACATTGTTTCTGGGGTTTATTTATTTATTGGTATTATATATGGCTAGTCCATGCAGATTTAGCAATGTTATAATTGTGTTTATGCTCTGCTTTAGTGAGTTATTTAACCAACACTTTTTTTTTTTGGAAATGTATGTATGTACCATCACATGGCTACTCTGTTTCTTTCACAATTGTGTGCTTATATTTTCATTTGGTTTGCTCATGTTTCCTGCATATATTGTATCACCTCGGACTTTTCATGTTAGTTGTATATTATATATTTGATGCTGGATCACCATGATGGATAATTATAATTTTATGTCTTGGAATACACGTGGACGTAATGAGCCTGTCAAGGGGGTAAAGTGTCTTGATTTGTTACACAGATTTTGTGTACATACAAGAAACCCATTTAAAGCAACAAGATGTACAGAGATTTAAAAATAAATAATATAAAATACTTTCTTTTTTAATGCCCTAAATAAAACAAAAGGTGTATTACTACCAGGTGACAGGAAGTTGGATCTGCAGGTTGATGGATTGGGAAGTGATTCTGTATGGAATAAAATCACTGTCAAAAATAATTATGTTTAAAAAAAAAGATTTGTGTGTAATTCTGTCTTTTGTCCGAGTTGGATTCCAAAATCTACGGCCACGACAGTTTACAGATACGATATTTTGTGTGTTTGTTACAGTGCAATTCTGAAATACACGACTCTGATAGTTTACAGGCAGTTTTTACAACCCCTCTGTTACACGGACGAATTGCGAAATGACATCAACGAATGGTGGTGTGTTACACCACTGTCAAAAATACATCATCAAGGCACAGGCATTACTATCCGAGCGAAGAGGAACCAATTTGGCCACCGGCGCCAAAATGGCAGATTTTCTCTCATCGTCTCGGGTAAGTTTTTTTTTTTTTTCACAGATTCGTACATGTTTAAGAGAAGTAAAATTACAGAGATGTTTTAACTATAGCAGGTAAGATTTATGAGTTTAAAACGGTGGCAAGGCGCATGCGCCTTAAGGAGGACTTAGAGAGGTGGTCGTCGTTACAGATCTCTCTCAGTAGTAGGATATCGATATTGAAAATTAATATTCTTCCTCGAGTTAATTTTTGGTTCTCCGTCATACCGCTATCTCCTTCACCACCTTTTTTTTAACGATATTGACAAGTTCTGTTAAAACTTTATATGGCATGGTAAAAGACCTAAAATACTCAAAACTTTCTGGCGGTCTAGCTATTCCTAATTTTAAGTTGTACTTTTGGTCTTTTCAATTAAGATCTTTGAAGATGTGGCTTGAACCTTTTTCTAAAACATATTGGCGGTCTATTGAACAAGAACTGGCTTATCCTTATAGATTACAAGACCTACCATTTGCTGGCATCAGACACAGAAACTCAACGCTTCATTTTGGACCTATCATAACTTGCTCTCTTGAAGTCTGGAAACAGTCATGCAAACTGCTTGGCTATAATTGTAAATTTCATAGATCCTCTCCTATATGGCACAATAATTACCTTTTGACAGGCTCTAAACCATTTGTTTTCACTAGGATCTTTTTCACTTCCCAGAAATTCCTATTTCTTATATCTTAGGTGCGCTCTGCACTTAGATCGTCTGGTGTTCTCTGGGATGCTCAATTAGAAAACCATTCCCTGCTTCAACATCTACAGAATTCTCCAACTCAGGGTTTTGTCTCTTATCTGTATAATCTGTTCAGTACTTATAAAGATCCTGTTATAGGTTCTCTTTTAATCTGGTCCAGAGAGCTCAACCTTGATTGGGAGACCATTCGGGATAATATTTCTACTTCATCTAAAAATCTGGCCCATCAGTTGATAGACTTTAAGTTGATTCATATGGAATAGTCTATGGAACACCATGCAGAGCTTATTTGGTGAAAAAGCCGCGAAAAAGACTATTTTACCTATTAAGACTATAATGCCTTCGGTATGGCATTCCTATTTTTCATAAAGAAATCAGATTTCATAAAGCTACACTTCGAACAATTAATGCTGCTATAGACTTTGTTAAAGAATTGACAACATGATTAGTTTTGAAGCCATGTAACACTGTGTTATTTATTTATTGAATGTATTTATTTATTTATTAATTGTGTGTGTGTGAGTTTACATTTCTTTACTCTGTGATTCTCTTCATTTTGCGTCCTTCCCCAGCTCTTGAAGCATTGTATTTGTTTGTTTTCATAATTGAATTTCTTATAAAAAGTTATTACACAAAAAAAAGCAGTAAACAGTAATCGATGAAATAAAGTTAATAATTGCCTTCTGAGGGGTTTGTCGCACCTCCTTCTTTTTTCATTGAACATCACCCAGAAGCGTTAAAAAAAATTTTTCCCCTGAAAAGTGTGTTTACATAATATGCTGCTTTCTTTTCTGGCATACAGATATTTCCCTGTATTATTATTATTATTAGGGCACAAGCACTATAAGGTGTGCAGGGCGCCCGGGGTGGTGATGGCACAGGGTGCTTGGGCCCGTCATTGTTGCTTGCAACTATATTTATTATTATTATTATTATTATTATTATTATTATTATTAATGCTGTAATACCAATTTTTGGACATCAGAAGTGTTTTTGTACTGACTTAAAAGAGAAGGTAAAATAAACATGGATAACAAAAAAACTAAACAAAAAAATTGTGTCTAAGACTGTCTGACTATTTATCTAGTCAGCTCCATACTTATTGGCACTCTATCTATCTATCTATCTATCTATCTACTGTACACACAATGTCTCTAATTAGTTTTACTGTGAGCAAACAACATGCTGAAAATGTCTGATTCTCGTAGTGGGCGTGGCCAGTACGTCCTCTGATAGAGATTGGCCAATGAAAACTCGTCTTCTATTTCCCTGTGTAGATCCCGCCCCCAAGAGCTTACCTTACCGACATGAAAGTCTGCGTGCGTCATCTCATAGCGCTTTATCATTTACACAAGAAACTGTTTTACAATAACCGCCGTTTTATTTAAAGAAAACCATAATTTCGTCTCTAGTGTTCCGTTTAATTAAAGTGATAATACTTTTTTTTTTCAGTGTAAGAGGAACATTTCCACGGATTTACTGGAAGCTGAGATGCTGAGCAAATAGACGCCTGCGCGCGCTGCGGTTCACGCGCTCCAGTCGCGCTGCTGATATTCAGTTGAGTCTCACAATGAGAGCGGTGTACTGGACGTTCCTGCTCCTCGCAGGTCAGTCTCAAGCTCTTTCCAGCCTAGAAAGTTACTAAAAGTGCGCAGTGGTTTTAAGTGGAGTTGTCTTTGTATACGAGTTGTACTAACAAAATTCGTTTAGAATAAAGAGTGACATTAGTAGTTCTTATGGTACACTATGGATTACTTTATTAATAAGATTATTATTAGTGTGCAAATCTATATTTATTATTATTATTAATAATAATAATATACTTTTATTGTGTATGTATGTATACTTTTATAGGTCACTAATCATGGGCAATAGTGAAACTTTTTGAATCATAGTGTTAATGCATAGAGCAGATATAAAATTATGCTATTGTTAAAAATATTTTTTTATACACAAACACATTCATATATATATGAAATATACATATGTATGTATGTAAAGTTACACTCACAAATAAATATTTATAAAGTATATCGGTATATACTGTATATTGGTGTGTGGGAAAAAATATACATGTATATGGTATATGGTGAAAATGCTGTATATTCACAATCGGGAAAGCTTTACAGGACAGCCACTTTCTATCATTGTGCTCCTGGACTAATTCATTGAAACCGTTGAGGCCGACTTATTTTCCGCACCCCCACACGCGCACACATAGAATATACCGGACTTTATACATTGTGTACATTCACTTACACACTGAAAATATTGTATATAACTGTAAATATTGGTATCTTGTGCATTGTGATGTCTATTATTTGTACAATCCATGTGAGCTACTACTTCCATGATTTGTAGATCATGTTCGTAGGCATCATGGGCAATACTGAGTATCACTATGTTTGCTGCTTTTTGAATCATATTATTAATTTCATAAATTTTGTAAATGTACATTTTATAACATAGAGTTTAGGTTATATTATAAATTGTATATTTCAACCATAAGGTCTGTTAGCAATCTTTGGGGAATCAGCCCATGTCTTAATGGTATGTGCAACTGTGAAATTCACCTGAGTGTGATAAGTCGGTGATAAGTGGTGGCTTAGACTACCTACTTTGTCAAAAGATGATCATTCCAGTGTTACCAGTTTGGCCCCTTTTTTCGCTATATTTTCATTTATCATACTGTACCTAGACCCAGAAACAAAAAACAAACATAAAAAAAAGTGACTCCAGGGGACCATCGGGTGTTAATGACTGAACAACTTCACCATGTGTGTATACAGTGCTCAGCATAAATGAGTACACCCCCTTTGAAAAGTAAAATCTTAACCAACATCTCAATAAACACAAGTTCCAAAATACCATGAACGATTGGTAGCAAGTACAATTTCCAAAATTTCGACAAAACTGAGTTTATTTGTTTAGCTCATTACATGAAAGTAACATTAAAAATTTAACTTGGATTACAAAATCTTCAGTTTTACTCAAATAAATTGATGCAAAAATGAATACACCCCACAACAAAAACTACTACATCCAGTATTTTAGATGTAGTAAGGACTGCACCAAGTCTTCTAAGTATGGAATGAACAAGTTGGTGACAAATTTCAACATTTATCTTTTTCCATTCTTCAAGAACGCCATCTTTTAGAGCCTGGATGCTGGATGCTCATCTTGTCTCTTCAGACGGTGTTCGATTGGGTTCAGATCAGGAAACATACTTGGCCAGTGAATTACTTACACCCTGTTCTTCTTCAGAAACACAACAGTGGTCTTAGATGTGTGTTTTGGATCATTGTCGTGTTGGAAAAGTGCACGGTGAACAAGGGCAGGGAGTGATGGTACATCTCTTTCAATATAGAGCAGTACTTCTGTGAATTCATGATATCATCAATGAAATGTAGCTCCCAGACATCAGCAGCACTCATGCAGCTCCACAGAAGGACACTACCACTCCCATGTTTCACTGCAGGCACCAGGCATTTTTCTTTGTACTCCTGACCTTTGTGACACCATGCAGTTTTGAAGCCATCTGTTCGAAAAAAATCATATATCTTGGTCTCATCATTCCAGAGTGCAGGGTCCCAGTAGTCTTCTTTTTCAGCATGGGCCCTGGCAAATTCTAGACAGGCTTTTTTTGTGCCTGGCTGTCAAGAGAGACTTCCTTCTTGAACACCACCCATGCATGCCATTCCTCTGCAGTGTACACCATGTTGTGTCACGGGAAACAATCACCCCAGTTTGGCTTCCTACTTCTTTAGCTAACTGCAGTGAACTTGCATTTTCTTCAACCCTTCTCATCAGCAGACGCTCCTGTCAAGGTGTTACCTGCCGTGGACGGCCTGGACATTTCTGTGAGATGGTTGCATTTCTACCTTTGTTAAATTTTTGTTTCATTTTGCTACAGTATTCTGACATAAGTTTATCCATTTGGCGGAGTGGTTCCACACGCTCCCAACACTTCAAATGCAGAGCGGTGCAGCGCTCTTCAGAAACTTCCAAGGCGAGTAAATGAGCCGCCTGTTCTAGGGACTCACAAGTAGGGGTGCAAACCACATGGCGCTCTAAAGCATGCACCCTCACCTACGCCACACTCCAGCTAACGCGAATCAGATGCAGATGAGAAAAAGGTGATCAAGGCATCAAGGTACCCGTGTCCCAGTCAGGGTACGCCGTCTGAACATTGAAGGCAGCAAGGACTCACGCCAAGGCTGCGCCAATGGATGGCTGAGCGGGGCAAGCTGGGTGCTTCAGCAAATGGAGGAGTTAAGCCACATTAAAACCTACACGAGCAAAAGCCAGGACAAACCACTCTGCCGCTCGAAAGCCAACGAGGACCCTTCTGCACAACTGCGTTTTGGGGGGGATGACAGACCAGTTTGAGCTCGCTGTGCATGCTACACTTTTTGTGCACCAGCTGATACACACACTGCCGCACATCCTCCCTGTCTCAGCCCCTTTCATCAGTGCCGCCACCATATCTGCTTGAGCTCACCGTCTAAAAGTGCAAGGACAAAGTGCCGCCCTGTCACCTGTTCAATCTCAGGATGCCATAGAGAGCGGAATGCCTACCGCCGATCGATATGCTAGAGCTCATGGCACAAGGGCAGTCGGACAAGACACCGCTGTTAGACCTACAGAAACAGAACGCAGCTGGGAAGAAGAATGATGCCACGCACCCTGGGAACTTCATAAGTGGTAAAAGCTAGATGGCTCAATTCACATGTAAACGCTTTGCCACTCCATCACTGCACAAGTTCGCCAGCCGAGTACCCCTCAGCTGGGCGCTGCCTGTACCTGCACGTGCAACCCTCCCTTCTTTCCTTCCCCTCTTTTCCTTTCTCCCTTCTCAGTTCCCTTCCCTTTTTTCATTAATTTTTTCAATTAAACCTTAAAAAAACTTCAAAAACTTGTCCATAAGACTTTGCCTCGTGTCCTTGTTTGTGGTGCCGCCCTCTCGTCAAACCAGTTACAAAACACACACACACAAATCATATGATTGTAGCAGGTCTACAAACAAGCAGGCTGAAAAGAAGTGCCCCCATGATTCAAAAGCTTGTAGATCCACCAATAGCAGCAAAAACTTTAAGTAATCATTTCCGGTCTGACTTTATCAGTGTCTCACATTGTTTTGGTCCATTCTTCTTTAAAACATTGCTTCAGTTTTTTGTGGTTTTTGGACATTCACTTATCCACAGTTCTGTCAAGGTCCCACCACAGCATTCTAACTGGGTTGAGGTCTGGACTTTGACTACAATCACATGATTTCTAATGTGTTTTTACAACAAAAAAAAAAAAGAAAAAAAATATTGGGTTGAAATTGGGTCATTAATTTTTTTTTTTACCAATGACTGTTCAGTGAAGTTGTTTGGTCAAAAACACATTTACTGTAAATATATGTAGACATATTGTGTGTAATATATATTTATAAAAAAAATCTTTGTGTCTGCCACTCTAGTTTAGAACTCATAAAGCCTTTTTGATTTAAGTTGATACTTCCTTAAGGACTTCATAAGGCAATTCTATTTGTCCACTGAACAACACCTTTAGTATAAACATGACCTCGATGACTGAGAATCATCATCAGAAGTTATATAAAAGTGTACATATTGTACAGCTCTCTGAGATTGTAATATATGTATAAATGTGCATCTGTTTCGCATAAGTTACATTTTTTTAATCCACATTCACACCAGACAGGTTGTGCATGATATGAGAGAAAGTTACAGAGAATAAACTAAATGACTAATGACTATCGTTCGATGACACCTAATAATTTCTAACCTCATTGTTTGCTTGTTAGTCAGTGCGGCTTCACTGGCATCCCAGCGATCTGTGAGGAGGAAGAGAGGTATAATTGAGCTTGGTGGCATCATCAAATGCACCACAGGCAGGATGGCCATTTCCTATTTATTTTATGGATGCTATTGTGGGAAAGGAGGTAAAGGCTGGCCTAGAGACGAGACAGACTGGTAAGACATTATATCAACAACTATCCTTATTGACCTTAAGTTATATTGGAATGACTGTATTTAAGAAACATTTATAAATGTGTGCAGGTACCTTTAAACTTGCTTTGTTTGGTAAGACTGTCATGTACTTGAGCAAGCTGTCATCCTTGGGTGTGTTCTGAGAGTCCGAAAATAGGTCCACCGAGCACACACCACATGCAAAACCCACATAAACCTAAACATTATATTTGAGTCTCTTTTTTCTGTCATTCCTCATTACAGAAATACAGCATTTCACTATCAAAGTTAAACCGTGATAAGCAGTAATATTTGTGTGATGAACTTTTTGCGAAGGTAGTATAATATAATAATGTCCAAACGACATTTAACCACATTAAATCAAGGGGTATTGTAAAGTTTTGGAAAAAGTGGTCAAAAATATCTTATTTTGGCTAGCTAAATAATCAAACATATCTCGTAAAATAACAAGATAAAATAAAATCAAAAGAGGAATGATTTCAGAGCGGGAAAATATTTTACATCCATTTGCGCAGTGTATTTAGTGCTGCACAACAATTGTATTTCAGGCACTTGTTTATGTTCATGTAACTATTTTGCTAATGTTCTAAAGGTGTTGCCACAAGCACGACTGCTGCTACGCTAATGCAGAAGCCGCAGGCTGCAAGACGATGAGTGAGGCGTATCGTTGGACTTGTGAAGACCAAAAGGTTGACTGTGGTACGTGGCACAGTAACTACATTAAAACTAACTGCATAATGTTAAACATCACAAGAGCTTTATACCTCGCTAAATCAAAAAGAACTTGCAGTGGAAGTGCACGAGGGAAGGAAAAATGTTTACTCTCCCTATGAGTAATTCCTACTGGTTTTCAGCTACACAGTGGATCCATTATAATAGAAGGGTGGGAAATGGAAGTCTGAAACTAAGTAGAGTTATTTAGTTCTCTCAGTCATGATATTTTAAGCCTGTACAAGCCACAGTAATTGCAGGCACAAGTACAGAGAAAAAAAACACAAATACATGGTGAAAGTAGTGAAGGAGGTTTATATTTAAATCCTTAAAAAGCAGTCTCATAGCAACATTTTAAAGTGTTTAGCAATGCTAAAAATGTTTTCTCATTTTTTGTATACTAAAAAAAAAAGTTAAAAAAAAAAGCTAAGTAATTTTAATGTTTTAGCAACTTGTAGTTCAACTTTGCTTTTAGACTAAATCACTAAATATGGATAAGAATAAACTAATATTACCAGTGAAAAGGATTTCACAATGTTCTTAAGAGTACAGATAAAAAAATAAATTAAAAAAAAACAACTGCTGATGTGTTTTATTGTGGCTTCTCTCCAGATTCCATTACAGATCCATGTGAGAAAATCCTCTGCCAGTGTGACAGTGAAGCAGGCCAGTGCCTTAGAAATGCCCCTTACAACAAGATAAATGTCTCGTGGCCAGACTTTCTATGCGGCTCTATCTATCCTACCTGCAATAAATACTAATCTATCTGTTTTATTGTAAATTTCATCCTATTTTTCTTTTGTTTGATTTATGATTATTTCCTGTCATATACATGTCTTTTGATGGTCTATTACTTTTAAGACCAATTGTCATTAACTCGTACAGATGAATGACAAATTAAAGGAAAAATGGTGGCTCTGTTACACTGTGTGTCATACATGTGCCTGGTATTGTTTATGATTACTTGTTCTGAAGTCACATCAGTACAAAATGATATCTGTGTCTGTGTTAAAACATTTCAGTCCTGGTGTTTCACTCCTGGCTAACAATGCGTCCATCCCACTCATTCTTTTCATTCTTCACACTGACTATCCAATTGACATCCCAGGGAGCATAGGGCACGATGAGGACATCCAAAGACACTCCCACATTTAATTATGCACTATGGACACTGGGGGTGGGGGGGGGGGGTAAACTGGAGTACCCAAAGGAAGCTCACCACAAAGCAAGGCAAATCCCAGAGTTGAGATTTGAACCACCAGCCCTGAATATGAGAAGCAACAGTGCTAAATGCTTGGCTCCACACCCTTCCTACTGACTGTACAGTATACAGTATATCTGTTGATAATGTGGCTCCATTTACGTTTTTGAAGTCTTTCTTGGTCAACACAGGAGTTATCAGCTTGCAAAACCACAGCCTGAAGGAAACAATCACTGCTCTGCATGTTTTTAATTAACATGTTAGCCATATGAACATACATGAGCTCTTTTTATGTGTGGCTCATTCAGTCAGTGGAGTTTATTTAAAAAGGAACAACTGGCTAACCTTATCAAACTACTTCAAGCATTAGCTAAAATCATACAATACCACCAATAGTAAATTTTGGTAATGAAAAATTGTTATGAAATGTGCCTGGTTTTAGCTGCCTTGGTTTATGCTGTCACTTAATTCACTCACATTGGTTTGTTACTTGTAATACAACACTGTGCCAGCTTTAACATCAGCACATGTGGCAAATTGCACGCATTGAGCGTGAGACTCATGCATTCACTCATCTTCACACGCGCTCATGCCATACTTCAAATTTCTCACACAAGGTGGTATCAAAATGTTTAGAGACTAGTTTTGTAACATGCCAGCAGATCATGTCACAGGAAGCACTGACCTTCATAAGACCTTCATAAGACATTGTCTTGGGTACTTTGGGGGCTTGTGCTATTCTGCCACGTGCATTACGACGTCTGCAATTTCATCATGGACAGCAAGTTAGAACAAAGAGCGAAAGCAAACTTTTGTGTCAAACTGGGCTGATCTGCCATAGAGGCATTTGAGATGATTCGGCACGTTTACGGCGATCCTGCAATGAGTCGTTCGAGGTGTTTTGTGTGGCATGCATGCTTCAAGGGACATTCAAGTATTTGTATTGATTTAAATCATGTAGCACTTTTATATTCATAAAAACATTCAGATGTTAACAAACATGATTAAGTGAGAATTAAACATGCGTGAGCAAGAGGAATGAGTCAAGTCAAGTCAAGTAGGCTTGTATTGTCATTTCAACAATATACAGTTCAGTACACAGTGAAACGAAACGGCGTTCCTCTAGAACTAAGGTGCTCCATACATGTAAAATAAATTAACAGAAACTAACTAGCTAACGAGTACATCTAAGACAAACCAAATTTACACCATAAATTTATCAAAATCCATTCTAAAGTACCATACGAAAGACATTACTAAAGAAAGATAAACACAAGACAATCTAAAGTACACGTCCAAATGTGCAAACAGGAGCAGCAACACGACATGAATGAAGAGAGAGATTCACAATCCCGTTTGCGCTGGTGGGCTTCTCTATCTTACAATTTATAATATCTTGATTTTTCTCTCTTATATCTTTTGCTGCCCGAATACATTCTCTTTGTTTCATGGCTCCTCCATGACTGCTACATTTTACACAATATTGCATGTTTTGTTTTATTCTCTCTTAATCAAGTTTGTTAGTCACTTAGTGTTCTAAATAGTAATGCAAATATTGTACTTTTCTCTATCCTGTATGCACTGTAAATAGTTTTACTGCCCTCAAGGCTGTCACAGTGGGGATGGGTGCGAGTGGGTGTGACTACCCCCAGGGCCCCAATGACGGAAGGTCCCTTGTAAGTCTGGAATTAAATATGAGAGATGTGTCTCAGGAAAGGAAAGGTGTCCCAAAGAGGCCACTTATGTATAGGGCTCTGAATTCTAGGGCTGGAGCTGCTAGAGAGCCTCTAGGTGGTTTGGCTGGTGTGTAAGGTAAGCCCTATGGGAGAATATTTAAAAAATGTTCAGATGGAGTATATACTGTTACTTTAACACAGCAACGCTAAAATATACAGAACCTGTGCCATGCAGGGTAAGGGGATTAGTTTAATATGCGCAAAGAGAGCGTAATGTGCGTATGTGTAAGTGTGTGTGTAAAAATAAATGTTTTTTTTTTTTTTCTGGTTCTGGTCATCAGAATAGAAAAAACATCAAAAAATATAAAAATAATTTGATGCTGATGGTCTTTCTGTTAATTGTGTAAAATTTCCTATTAAAATTGTTTTCCTGTTAAAAATTGTACTGTAGTCAGCCACTAGAGGTCCCCAGAGACATCCTGGCTTTGCTTTTGAATCCCTGTTCATGTTATGACGTCCACTTACAGTATATGCAGTGTTGGGGGACGTTACTTTTTAAAGTAACTAATTACATAACGAAATGACTGCGATTAAAAAGTAATCAGTACAGTGGAACCTCAAAACTTTGACTTAAAAAACAAAAAAGTGGGTTTACGAGTACCGAGCATCATGTATCATGCATGCGCTTCTTGTTTTGACGCCGAGCGTCATGTGATCACAACTGAGCCAATGGGCTTTCTCTCTCCTGCGCTGTGGAATTGTGGGTAATCGTCTCCCCTGCGATTCAGTGTGCGCCTGTCATTAGACACTGTGCCCTTCTCCTCCTCCTCTCGCCTTCACACACACACACACACACACACACACACACACACACACCGCTCCTCTCGTCTTCACACACATACACCACTCCTCTTGTTTTCACGTACACACACACACAAATGGAAACACTGCTCTGTTGCGATTCTTTTTAAAGGTAAATTTGTTTCATTTTTTACTTTACAGCAGTGATTCCGTTAGTGTGCGCTCACTCAACACACACATACACAGCGCTGTGTGCGCACAAGCACTAACAGAAACACTCTCCCAGATTTATTTTTACTTTTTTCAAAGGTTAAGTACAGGTTAATTTGTTCTGTTTTTACATTATATTTTGTATTAATTATTTTAATGTATTTACTTTTTTGGGCTGTGGAACGAATAGTTTCCATTATTTCTTATGAGGAAATTCGCTTTGATTTACGAGTGTTTTGAAATTACAAGCACGCTTCCGGAACAATTATGTTCGTAATCCAAGGTTCCACTGTATAATGTTATTGGTCCGCTTGTCAATGTTAATCATATGATTTATAGAAAAATAGATAGATACAGTCAGGTACAGGGACTGGACTAAAAGTGAGAGAAAGTCTGGCTCTTTGTAGCAAAATATGAAGAAATGTTGGTGTATAGGAACGATGCTGCTACCATGATTCAAATCAAGTCCTTAATGTGTGTGACATTTTTGGGCCACACATATATTATGGCATGCCGCTCAGGCAATTATTCGTGAGACAACTGGATGAAACTTCAGAGTATTGAATGAAAACTCTGAAATATTCAATGGAGCCGGACGTCATCAATGGGCAGGTGACATCTAGCCATCTAGTGGTTGTGATGTATATTGCTACCACAGGCACAGAGTTGTACCTACAGTTTTAGCAGGCGCACTTCCTGAAACTACATCTCAGGGGTGCAGCTTTTTATAAACATACAGTAATCGTGCTAAAAGTGGAAAACAAGCATCTTTAATTTCATACACAACCAAAGCAAATTTCTAAAAAACAAACAAACAAAAAAATATATAAAAAACTATAATTTAAAATAAATAAGTAATGAAACCAACACACTTTTACGTATCTATGAGTATAAAGGCTGAACTGAACTGAATTATATATTGACAGACCCTATGGTTTTGAAGAGCTCTTCAAGTTTAACAGGGAAATTAATTCATTTCTAATTGTGAGCATGGCAGTGGTTCCAAACCCTTGTCCTGAAAGACCTCCTAATTAATAAAAATTAATTAGCTGATTAGTTAAATCAGGCATGTTGGGAGTTGAGAATACACTAACTGTACAGGGCAGGGTGTCCTCCATGACCAGGGTTAGAAACCACTGAATTAGCGCACTGTAAACTTTTGAGGGGGATATTATATCAGGTATGCCATTTATTTCAACAGTATATTCAGCACCAGTGAAATGTTGGGTCCCAGGTTTGGCTTTAAGTTCCAGCAATATATATATAGCTGGAAAATAAAGCCAAAGTTATATATATACACAGAGGTTGGACAATGAAACTGAAACGCCTGGTTTTAGACCACAATAATTCATTAGTATGGTGTAGAGCCTCCTTTTGTGGCCAAAACAGCATCAATTCGTCTTGGGAATGACAGATACAAGTCCTGCACAGTGGCCAGACGGATTTTCAGCCAAAAACGTTTCCTGACTTTTTCCTCCACAACATCTCAAAGTGGGTGAATAATATTTAGATCTAGTGACTGTGCGGGCTATGGGAGATGTTCAACTTCACTTTCACTCTGTCCCCAGTTTTGCTGTGTGTTGGTGCATCGTCATCCTGACACATGACACCCCCTTCAGGTTACAATGTTTGAACCATTGGGTGCACATGGTCCTCTAGAATGGTTCGTCAGTCCTCGGCAGTGACGTGTCCATCTGGCACAAGTATTGGGCCTAGGGAATGCCATGATATTGCAGCCCAGACCATCGCTGATCCACCCCCATGTTCGCTCTGAGGCATGCAACAGTCAGTAGTACAGTGGTACAGCAGTCAGTCAACCGGAATAATTGTATTATGGCAGCATTTGGGATGGTGCGTGTGCTGGGTTTTACCGCTGAGTGGCGCTGTATAACTATATACTGACGCCTCAGGCCTTAGTTCCTTCTTTCAAGGATTAATGAGCCGCATCTCCTTTCGAGCTGCACGTAGTAGCGGATAAAATCAAGTGAAACACTGTAGTTAAATGAATTCATAAACACAGTATACTAAAATTACAGTACAAATGTAGAATTAAAATTAAGTTAAATCTTATTAGGATCGAATTTAAGCAAAGTAACACAGTGAGCCTTTTAGATTTTATCTTGTGTAATTAATGTCGATGTCATACAGCCCTGCTTGTGTTTTTGCGTTATTATAAGAATTGAATGCAGTAGGCTGGTAGGACCATCATAATTTATCAGATTAATGTGCAAAAACTATATAATAAAACTATATAAGCTACATAGCCTTTATAAGACTCTACTTTTATTTGAGTGCACTCGCAATGATGAAAAAACATTATGATTTTGTAAAATATTGAATAGAATATGCGCTATTCTGTATTGTTTTCGGTGAACGCGAGCGCATCATAAAAAAAGAACCGGAACTCCGTGTATACTTGCCTCACAGACGTGAAAAATATATACTTATAAAAAATGAAATGTCTGCTTTCATATAAAGTGAAGGATTTAGATTATGTAATTCATATGAAACGTGAATTATTGCAGCATACACTGCTGCGGAGACGACGAGATGACATGATTACCTTCATCACTATATCACTCAAAGAAATCACTAATTTATCAATGAATTATTCACACGGCCAGAGTCAGTCTCTTTGCTGTTTTCCCCTCGTAATCATTAGTCTACTTCTGCCAGTACACTCTGGAACAAGTTATGCGTGTGGCTGAGCGCTAATTAGACTATGTAGGAATTTGAAGAGGTGGATCACGATGCTCAACATCCCGGAGCCCAAACCTCATTTAAAGTAAATTAACCAATATAAGTAAACGACAATAGCCCACGTTTACAAAAAGTTTAGAAATTCTTTCCGAGATGAGGCTGCGTTGGGCAGGTGTTATGTGCAGAGCATCCGGAGATTTCCTGAAGCTCAAAGTACTCAGGTGTGGAAATTACCATCACTGTAGTATTCCTTTGATAAAACATATTATGATTTTTTATGACTTAATTATATTTTAAAAGTGCGGCGAGTGAAAATGTCACTTTTTGAGCTGGCGGTCATTTCACAAATGACTTTGAAATGCAACTGATTTATTTTGGCTGCTGTCGTCTTGCCGCGGCGGTGAGCACGGCGGTAATAGGCATTCCCGTTGACTACCTAATGTACGCTTCTTTGGGGGTTTTCCACACCGTAACTCTCCTGGATGGGGGAAAGACAGGTGGACTTATCATAGAACAATACATGTTTCACATTGTCCACAGCCCAAGATTTTCGCTGCTGGCACCATTGAAACCGACGTTTGGCATTGGCACGAGGGACCAAAGGTTTGACTATAGCAGCCCGGCCATGTACACTGACCCTGTGGAGCTCCCGACCAACAGTTTTGGTGGAAACAGGAGCGTTAAGGTGCACATTTAATTCTGCAGTGAGTTGGGCAGCAGCTGTGGTTTAAAGTTTTTTGGATAAAATCCACAAACATCCCTTACAGACAGCTTCCTCTTGCATCCACAATTACTCCTGTTGGATGTGGCCACCAGGCTGGTCAAATTTAGCCATGAAACCTCCAACACTAAATTGGCCAGTGTTTCGGTTTCATTGTTCAACCCCTGTATATCTATATATTGTGTGTGCATACACACAGTACAGACCAAAAGTTTGGACACACCTTCTCATTCAAAGAGGTTGAATTTGTATTATGGCAAGAAAAAAGCAGCTAAGTAAAGAAAATTACTTTAAGAAATGAAGGTCAGTCAGTCCGAAAAATTGGGAAATCTTTGAAAAGCGTTATGAAGGCTTTACAGAACATAAGTACCTGACACATTTCAGTTTTAACTGCTCAAAGAAATTATGTCATAATTGCATAACTTCAGCATTGTTTTACAATGTACAAAAAAAAAAAAAAAAAAATCTGGAAAGACTAGGCAATTAGAAGGTGTCCAAACTTCTGACTGGTACTGTGTATATATTTATATTTAATAATATGGGATGAGAGAATTTTTCTAAAATAAACCATTTGTACTAAATGTAAAGAAATATACATTCAAATTATTATCAAACAGTTTAGTCTGTATAGTTATACAGTAGATACTGTGATCTGATGCTTATGTATATCCATTGTGTGTTGGTTTTGTTACCTAGTTATTTAAAATAATATTTTCATAGAAAGTTAATTTGCTTTGATTGTGTAGGACCTCACGGACAGTTCCTTTCTTCAAGCAACACACATTAAAACCACTAGATGGTACCTGCCCTTTGATGAAGTCAGCATCCATTCAATATATTCAGAGTTTTTTTTTTTAATGTATTTAGAGTTTTAAATCAATATATTCAGAGATTTGCATCAACATATATTTAAGAATTCATTTAATATATTTAGACTTTTTATTCAGTATTCTCGTGTTTTTCAGTTATTCAGTATATTCTGATTCAAAGTTTTTATTCAATATATTAGGTTTTTAATCAATATATTTAGAGTTTTCATTCAATATCTTCAGATTTTTTTTATATTTTCATGTTTTTATTATATTTAATATATTAATATAATTTAATTAATATAATTTAATATTTAATTTAATATATTCAAACTTTTCATTCAATATTTTCCAAGTTTATAATCAATATATAGAGACTTTTGATTCTTATCAAAGGCGCACTTACAAATATTTGATTCTTGGCTATTCTTATGTTTTTCATTCATTCAATATATTTGGACTTTTCATCCCAAGTTTTTATTAAATATTTTCAGTTTTCATTCAATATAGTCAGTGTTTTCAATCAATATATTTAGAGTTTTCAATCATTATATTCCAAGTTTTCATCATACTCAATATATTCAGAGCGGCTGTTGTTGCAGTGGGCATATAGGGCAGGCATAAATGCAGTGGGTTTTTTTTTTTTTTTTTTTTAAACAAAGAGTCTTTATTGAGACAAATTCAAAAACAGACACAAACAAGAAATTAAAAAAAACTCAAACTATAATTAGGGCTCAGGGCTACACACAGGGAACTGAGCGCCGACACAGGGAGACATGGAGCTGGAACTAACTAAAGACACAGAGGGGAACTAGGGACGGGACCAGGGGCACAGAGACTAGGGACGGGACTGGTTAGTTGGGTTAGTAGCTACATGGAATATAGATATACTGAATGATGACCTAACCGGGCTAGTGGCTAACTGGATTAGTGGCTAACTGGGTTAGTACTGAACTACTTGGGAACACATGAGGCTATTCCAAACTAGCGGCTAACCTACTAGCGACCAGAACCACTAGCAGTCAATCCCACTAGAGGCGAGCCTACTGGAGGCTAACCCTACTTGGGGCTAACCCTACTAGCAGTCAAGGCCTACTAGCGGGTACCCTGCTAGCAGCTAAGCCCTCATGTGGCTACACAAATCTAAACAGACAAGGGACACCACAGACAAAGAACTACACAAGAAGGCCAACACTGGGGATACACAGAACAGTACTTACACAGGAGACACAGCCTAACTAAACACTGAACAGGACAGCAACAAAGAGACCATAAAGCAAACCAATAATAGAGCCCTCTTAAAAAAACACAGGTTACAAAACATAAACCAAACCAAACCAAACCAAACGACCACCCACTTGACAAGGATAATGGTCGACCCAGTTTCCCAGAAAAAAAAAAAAAAAAAAACCCTGCTATTTATAAAATATTTAATGAGCCACCTCGGTTCAGGTGAGCCCTCTCATCACCTGACCGAGGTGCCTTCTGGGAAACTGAGTCGACCAACAAAAACTACAAAACATACAAAAACAGACAGTCCCTGTAGTCCCTCTAGTGGAGGTTCCTAACAGTATGTGACAAATACATTTTTTATTTAAATTTGAATCTTACTCTTCAGTTGCCGGCTGTGCGGTCTGCTATATGTCACCAAAGAAGCCTGGGAGGAGCATCCATCACTCTTCAGGTCATAAAAGAGAATATTATATTATATTAATAGCACTTTGTTAATACTTATATAAACAAGGTGCTCCCTATAATACAGCAACACATGCAGAAGGTGCAAGGAGTGCAGAAGTGGGCCTATGACAGGCCGACGCAACCACATGAGTGAGCAACTGCATATTGGTGCTGTTGAATGCAACAGCCGGGTATGTGCAAGTGCACAGAGCTACATCACATTAACTTAATTTAATAGTGTATCGAACCTATACCTCACTCCTCAGCTCTTCCCTCTCTCTGCCACAGAGCAAAGCCGCAATCTTGTTCATCGGGGAGAGGATCTGATGCCAACACATAACCAGGAGCTGAGCAAACTTGTGGATCAGTTTATGGATGAGACAGATCATGGCATAGAGCTTGAGTTTGGCATGGTGAATGGGTCTGAGCTGGAGCTTGGCACGGGCAGAGGGTCAGAGCTGGAGCTTGGTACGGGAATGCTTCCTTTTAAGGAATGCTTGGTGCTGACTCGACATCTAGTAAATCAAAACAAGTCATGGTTTGGTTTCATGATGGCCACTAAGCACATAGAATTGTGTCCCCAAAACCAGGTGGTGGTAGCAGCACGGTGTCCCTGAAACTGGGTGGTAGTAGCAGCAGTGTATCTCTGAAGCCAGGAGCTGGCACCAGCTGTTTGTCCCTGAAGCAGGGTGGTGGTGAAAACACACTGTTCTCAAACAGATGAGAAGTTGTGCCCATTTGCTGGTGCTGGTCCAGTGAGCCTGGAGGGCATGAACTGAATCCATTGTCTGTCCACTGGCTTAGGATCTGCCTAACTATGCCTATAGAAATAGCACTGGATGAAAAACCCAGCACCGTCAAATTCAATTATACTGTAGGCACTTGGTAAATCTGTTAACCTCTGGAGCTTTTTCTGGGGGAAAGAGATACAGTAGCGGCTGATGCCTGCATCCTTGGGTAATCAGTATTGCGTTCTGTCAGATTTGGAGGAGAGCCAGGATGCAAGTGTAGACTGTTGTTTATTAAAGTGGAGTTATGAATGTGATCATAGTTAGAGTGGTCTGCTGCACATTTGTCCTGTGAACCCTTGTAGGAAACGTGGTGTAGAAAAAAAGAACAATTGAATAAATGGAACCTGTCAAATTTTGGGATATTTATTAAGCAATAAGTGAACAGATAGTTCTCAAAGTTGGTGTGTTGGAAACAGGAAACATAAGCAAGTGCAAGAATTTTGGTGGCTTTCCCAAGGCCTAAATTGTGCTGGCTAGACAACTGGGTTAGAGCATGTCAAAAATTAAATCTTGTGTGGTGTTCCTGGCATGCAGTTGTTAGTGCATACGTATGCATCTATCTATCCACCTACCAGTCAAAAATCTGCATACAAATTACATGGTCTTTCCTGATTTTTAAAAAATTATTTCTACATTGTATAACAATGCTGAAGGAAACATTATCTATAATATGCAATAATCTTCTTTGGATATTTGATGTTGAGACGTGTCTGCTACTTACTGTATGCTCTGTAAAGCCTTTAATAATGGCTCTAATCTGAGATACGATTAAATGGTGACTTCTGAGGCTTGTAGCTCAGTGTGCGTGTGCATGCACGTGTGTATCTGAATTGGGCGTGTTTATGTTTTTCTCGGTAGTAGATCATAAAGGGGGCTGAAACTGTTTATTTAATCATTCATTAGCAACAATGAGATCATAGTCAGCTGCATCATACTAAAAGCTGTTTGTTAAAATGCAAATTTGTGTGCTTAATCATTTAAGAAAACACAATTATGTAATTACATAGTTGAATTTTTTGTAGTGTAGTTGATGTGGTGTGACTCATTATGGAAAGACAATTATGATCAGTAAAATTATTTATATATATAAACGTCCCAACTGTGATACTGGTACCGTTGTTGTTGTTGTTGTTGTTGTTTTTATGACACGTTTTGTGCCAGGGAAACAAAGAAATCTTCATTCTAAATAAATAACTGCACTGATCTAATGTATTTAAGCTCTTTATCATATGATTTTTAAAATGTTTAAAATTTAAATGTATTACATTTATTTGGATGAAACTTTTTAATATACAAATAAAAGTAATTGAAATCAAGATATTGTTAAGTCATAGAACCATAGCAATACAATGAATGCACTGTTCTTAATGTCCCAAAGTCATTCAACAGAGCTGAGACTCACACCTAACAGAAAAATCTTATTATCCTGTATCAGAGTGTTAGAAAAGCTAAAAAGATTTTTTGGAAAACAACCCATGCTAGTTTATTTCAAACACACTAAGACAGAGACTTGTCCACACCAAGGACCAGATAACAAAACATAAGAAGAGCAATATAAAATATACGGTCCAATGTAGTGAAGAGTGTTCGGATCTCTATATTGGCGAGACAAAACAACCAATCTGAAGATCACCCATTCTTCACTGCTAAACTCTCCTGTCTTTTTGGGTCTGTGGCCAATGTAGGCTCAAATTCCTGATTCTGCGGCTGATAGAACTGCAACAGAATTGAAACTCGATGTGGCCTTCTGCTCTTGTAGCCCAGCCACCTCAAGGTTTGATGTTTTGTGGGTTCTTGAACCAGGCTGGCGATTTTCCTCTAACCTGTTTTGATTAAAAAGATGTTTCCAATTTGGTCAATTCATGTTTTTTGGTTATTTTTCACAACATTTTGAGTTCACTTGAGTGTGGAGATGAGGAGGATATAAAGTAGAAATATCTAAAGCAACAACCATGTCACCGTCCACATGACTGAGCTCAAATGTGTCCCCATTCTAATGGTTAATAAGAATGTTACCCTAAGCGCCTGGCCATATCTGCATGATTTGATGCACTGCACTGCTGCCACACGATTGCCTTATTAAATGATTGTATAAATAATTAGGTGTCCAGGTGTTCCTAATAAGACCTCACATCCTCATGGGTAAAGGTGTGACTCTTGTCTCCAGTTTGTTTGTTTGTGTAGTTGGGAAGATATCCCATGTTTTATGTGTTTCTTTCGCAGGCTCTTGTTTATACAGTATTTGCATACAAGGAAGCTTCAGCTTTAATTATAACCACACCTGCAACGATTTTATAGCCAAAGAATACACAAGTCTGATCCTTAAATCATCACTTGTTATTACCAAGACATTTCCTGGTAGCATCTGAAGTCTACATCTGTTTGCACAATGACAAAATCTCTACATCTGTTTGCAAAATGACAAAACCATATAAACTGGTAGAGGCTATGCCAAAAACATGTGCCACATGTATGTGGGAATTTCTGTTAAAATCCAAGAATCATTTTCAGCCATTTATAAAGCCTTCTAGCAACTGTGTCTGATAGGATAACAACAGAATTTAGCCACTTTGATTAAATGATTTGTGTGAGATGCCTTTTTGCCCAAAGTATTTAAAAGCGTGATTATTTACGTGTACGTTGCTCTAGCCTTCCTTTTGGCTTGAACCAGTAGGGCCATTTTTCCTCTAACATCTCTTATTAACAAAGCATTTCCAATTTGGTCAATTTATGTTTATTATTTTTTTTCACACCATTCTGAATAAATGTGGGTGTGAAGATCAGAACGTTAATCAAATACTGAAACCAACAACCATGTCACTGTCCACATCACTGAGCTCACATTGTTCCCTATTCTAATGGTTGATATGAATGTTACCCTAATCCACAGATGCAAATTTGTTACAAACCTCTTATGAACTCGGTAGAGGCTACTTGCAACCTATTTTAGGCTCTGTGTGAATTCTGTCATGTTCATTAGTGTCATTAGTGTTGGCTGGCACCTCCCGACTAAATTTTTCGTTAACGCCTCTTTATTGAGTCTTAAGCAACATTATCGAGTCATTAAAATTAACAAAGTACCAGAAGGTTCTATAAATATCTAAAGCAACAACCATGACAGTGTCCACATGGCTGAGCTCACATTTTCCCCCACACTAATGGTTAATATGAATGTTACCCTAAACACCTGGCCATAACTGCATGATTTGATGATTATTAAATTATTGTATGAACAATTTAGGTGTCCAGGTGTTCCTAATAAGGCCTCACATCTTCATGGGTAAAAGTGTGAATCTTGTCTTCAGTTTGTTTGTTTGTGTAGTTGGGAGAATCTCCCATGCTTTACTGTATGTGTTTCCTCCATGGACTCTTGTTTTCATAGCATTTGCCCACAAGGAAACTTCAGAAAAGTAAGCTTCAGCTATAAGTATGACCACACCTGCTACTATTTTATTGCCAAAGAGTACACAAGACAGATCACTAATTCATCACTTGCCTAGACATTCATCACCAAGACATTTCCTGGTAGCATCAGTTACATCTGTTTGCACAAGGACAAAACCATATAAACTGGTAGAGGCTACGCCAAAAACATGTGCCACATGTATGTGAGAATTTCTGATAAAATCCCAAAATGATTTTTCAGCCATTTATAAAGCCTTCTAACAACTACAACTGCAGTCTTAGATTGCTGTTATTGTGTCTTGGATAGCAACAGAATTTAAACTCGGTGTGGCCTTCTGCTCTTATAGCCCAGCCACCTCAAGTCTGATGCACAATATAATTTTTTTTTTTATCTAAATAGTCTGATGTTTGACCATTTCTGTTAATTTCATAATAAAGCCTGATGACAAATTCATGTGGCTCTCTGTACATTCTCGGAGTATAGAGAAAATGAAAATATCTGGATTGAGTTTAATCATACATAAAAAAGTGCATCACTATTTATATTCATGAGAACATTCAGGGGATAACACATTTAATTAAGAAAGAATTGAACAAAACACATGCATTATTATGTGTAATGTAAGACGGCTCCAGCATACATTCGTATTGCCAAAGCTCAGAATCAAGTCACAAAATAACACCAGAAATAAATAGATAAAAAATATATACACACATTTAACATGCAGCCATTTCTCTGTCATGCTGATTTTTTGACCATCATTCATGCTTTTATCAGTTCAAGATTAGACTACTGCAATCCATTACTCGCAGGCATCAATCAGTCATCAATTCAAAGACTGCAACTTGTTCAGAACGCTGCTCCATGCTTCCTCATAAACACCTCTACTGGAACCTGGAAAAAAAAGCCAAAACTATTAAAAACAGAAACTATTAAAACACTATAAACCACTTTTAACCACTGTGTAGGTCAAAAGCTCTGACTACCCATGTGCAACCTCCTCCTCATGAAGGTGGCCTCCTGGAAACTTGCCCCTTGTTTTGTTGGAGCATTTTGGTCCCCAAGCCAGTGGCAATTCATTTGAAACTGCAGAAGGTCTTGCACAACCACCCTACTTTCCATTGGCCCTTCCTTGTTTGGGCACTTTCTGTGTGTTGGCCATTTTGTCTAAGCTATAATACAAAAGGGAGTTGTGGAGTATGTGTTACCTGTGGGATGGTAATATGGAGTTTCCAAGTCCTGACCTGTACTGTTTATGCTGTATCTCTTCATTTCGGAATCTACCTGGTGGGTTACAAAGACCAAGTGAACCTTCCTTTTTAAATCTGGATTAGCAAGCTAGCAAAATTAATGTGAAAATTAATGTAAAATTCTTTTGATTGTGTAAAGCTGCTTTGCGATGATGAAAATTGTTAAAAGCGCTATACAAATAAAATTGAATTGAATTGAAATTACAAGTTACTACTGTATCAAAGGTGCTCCAAGGAAGAATAACTAGTGTCCCCAAGGCTCAGTGATTTCTATCAGATTTAATGATAACCTGCATTCTTGTTATATCTTCATATTACTGATACTGAGTCTGGCCTGACTGAGGTCATGAATACTGAACAAGAATCTGCTCCAACCCTGTTTGTGACAATAATAATAATAATAATAATAATAATAATAATAATAATAATAATAATAATGAATGGAGAAAGTACAGTCAAAGAAGAATCATTATTAATATAAAAAAGGAAAACGAAAGAATAAAATAAAGATAATGAATATAAAGTGGGACTGTGCTGCATGTATTTTGATTATGATTCTCTATCATTGTCTTTCTGTCTCTCTCTCTCTCTCTCTCTCTCTCTCTCTCTCTCTTGCATACATGCGTGCGATGCGTGCAAATCGTGTTTATTAGTCTTTGAGTGTTCTCATGAATATTAAAAGTATTAAATGATTAAACTCAAAGCAAATATTTTAATTATTACTGTTAATATTTACATATATTTTAATCATCACTGTAGATAATACCATGTCACTGCCCTCAATGTTAGTACTCCAGCTTTACAATGCTTTTACTCACCCAGCAGAGGCAGATCTCCCAGAAACCTCATCTACCCTCCAGTGCTGTCTCAATGCTCTGCAGGTTGGTGGGTAGGTGGACTCTGGAACTGCCAATCTGCTGATAAAGAAAGCTGATTTTACCCCAGCCATGGCTTCCTATTACTCTTTTGATTTTATGTCTCTAACTGAGACCTGGATATCTCCTCAGAACTCAGCTACACTGGCTGCCCTATCCTCTGCCTATGCATTCTCTCACTCTCCACGAGAAACTGGCAGAGGTGGTGGTACAGGTCTGCTGTTGTCCAAGAGATGGTCCTTCTCGCCTATCCCCTTGTCTCATCATTTGAATTTCATGCAGTTAAGGTAACCTCTCCAATTAACCTCCACATATTAGTTATCTACCATCCTCCTGGCCCTCTAGGAAATTTTATGAATGAAATGGACAATTTCTTAGTCTTTTCCCTTCTGATAATACTCCTCGCACTGTTCTAAGAGATTTCAACCTCCCCCCCGACAAACTCCATCCCTTTTTCCTTCTCCCTCTCTAAACAGTTACCCTCCAGTACAGTTTTCTGCTGCCCTTCTCCAGTCGCAGATATCACCACTATTCCTTTTCATAAGTCTGATCATTACCTGGTATCCTGCACCATTACCCTTCCTATTCTGTCTAAAGCTAACCACCAAATTTTCTTTTTTACCCGCAGAAACCTTCACTCTGTCTCCCCTTCCTCTGTGTCTTCATGCTTCCTAGCATCCCTCCCAGACACGGGACTCCTTTTCCTCTCTACCACTAGAGACTGCGACTGAAACTTTCCTCTACTCACTCCCCATCCTCTCTGACTGCTGATGACTTTGCCACATTCTACATTTTGGTTTTCTTTGGTTTTGTCTTGTGTTTTATATTTTTTGTGTATTTACAGGTGTTTAGTGTGTGTTAGCGTCTGTTTAGTCGGTCTTTCGTGTTGCTTTCTGACCATCAGCCGGCCAACCCTAGCCACCTAGCGGCCTGGCGATATAGTGCCAGAGTTGCGGACCGGCGCAGAACAGCCGGAAGCCGACTCGTCAATTGTTTGTTGTAATGGGAAAGTATGAAGTTCGTGTTTAATTTGTAATGTTTCGTGCTGTTATTTGTGTATTTGTTAAGTGAGTTCAGAGTAATTAAACAAAGGAGCATGAATTGGTGCAACTGTGGTGCCATGAGCAATATTCAAATACTTTGTGTGTAGATATAGTTATATGTTTTTTTTGTTTTGTTTTTGTATAGTGTTTATTTGTTACTTTGTATATAGCTTTGGTTTTTATATTTTTTCACTCTGACTCTTATACCTCTCAAGCACTGTAAATAAATTATCACTTTTTTCTTTTAACACCTCTGCGAGTATTGCCATCATTTTTGGGATTATTTTTCCCTTTTTTTGTAGTGTTGGAGAACCCTTTTGCGGACGTCGGGCTGCAAAGACCAGTCGTCTCACATTTGCTGTCAGAAGTGGGATGACTACTTGCAAGACAGTGATGAGAGGCAGGAAGCCTAGGGTAGGGTTTCGCTCCCAGTCGAAAACTATGGCTGAGAAGGATGTGGCCTGGGACACTGTCGACTCTACGTGGGAGGAGAGAGAAGAGGATCTCTCTACTGTTCGTCCCAAGTCCTCATCACCTCAAGACAGACCTGTCTCTCCTGCAGCGTCATCTGGAGGTGGGATGTATGCTGTGATGCGTGACTTCTTAAGTGCTCAAGAGCAGAGTCGAGTCTACGAGAGTCAATTCTCCAAGCTGTTCGACCAATTGAGAGGCCGTGTGATGTCGAGAGCCCGCGGATGGAGCTCCCAACACCAGCTCAGCATAGCAGAACAGATTACCAAAGAGACAGAGACAAACCAACCGACATGGGGCCCAGCAGCCAGCCGACACTACGAACAGAGTTAATGCTGCCAGTCTTCCAGCAGGGGGAGGACATTGAGAACTTCTTTCGTCGCTGCGAGCGTCTGGCTAAAACCTGGAGATGGCCAGAGGATGAGTGGAGTTATTGTCTTGTTCCACTGTTAACCGGGCAGGTGCTGGAGGCATACCTGGCTATAGATGAGGACCGAGTGGAGATATACGCTGACTTGAAGGAGGCACTCTTGAAAAAGTTTAACATCTCTCCAGAGACCTACTGTCAGCGATTCCGTGCTGTTTCCATTCCAACTGGGGAGTCACCAACTGAAACCTACTACTGGCTGCAGAACTTGTACCGTCGTTGGGTGAGGCCTGAGATGCACACAAAGGAGGAGATCGGTGACACAGTAGTCCTGGAACAGCTACATCGTGTTCTTCCCTATGAGATCCGAGTATGGGTGAAGGAACATGAGCCAACAACTGGACTTGATGCTGCTAAACTGGCTCAGCAGTACATCAATGCTCACCGTGGCTGTTAGCGCTCTCAACCCACGAAAGGTAACGTTAAAAGTTCTATCAGTGGCTCTGATACACCTCGTGTTGATTTGAATGTTGCGCAAAAGGTAGCTCCGGAAAAAAGACTTATTTGTTATTATTGCCAACTACCGGGTCACAAAGCAACTGTGTGTCTGGTTCGTAAAACAAAATTGACTTGGTTTTGCTATGTCCCAAGGGAGGAGGACATTGATTTGAACAATCCATGCAAAACACAATATGTTCAAGTGACTGTTAATGGAAAATTTTGAATGCTCTGTTGGACACTGGTAGCTCATTAACATTGCTCAAAAGAAGTCACATTTCACATGTTCCATTTGCTAATCTGGTCAATATACAATGTACATGGGCATGTCAAGCAGTACCCTCAAACAGAAGTTAATATGTATGTACAAGACCAAACTTATTTGTTGAATGTGGCTATTGTTGATGGTCTACCCGCTGATATGATTTTGGGAAGAGACTTGCCAGTGCTTACTGAACTTTTAAATTCTACCAGAGACTTTGTAATCGCTTCTGCCCATGCTGAGGTTGCTTATCCTCTTGTAACACGAGCCCAGGTTAAAGCACGTCTGCAGCCTTTGCCAGACTTACACTATAGTCTGTTGCAAGGCGGGACTAAGTGCCCCAGAAAAACATGTTGTCAACGACAACTAGAAAAAGGTCTTGGTACCCCAGCCCCTGTGATCCAAACTGAGGGTCTTGAAGTTCATGGCTGGAAGGTCCCAGAAAATATTGCAGAACTGCAAAGAGCGGACGAGTCTTTAAAACCACTGTTTGCTAAAGTCTTTGATGAAAATAAGCTGACTTGTGTGGGGAAAGATATGTTGTTATCAACGATGTGTTGTATATGCAAACGCCTGAATTCACCCGGTTGGTTGTCCCTACTTGTTGTCATCCCATTGTTTTACATTTAGCACACAGTATCCCATGGGCAGGACATATGGCACACCAAAAAACATATGCTTGCATAAGCTCATGATTTGTTTGGCCCTCCATGTACACTGATGTACAGACTTACTGCACCACATGCCCCACATGCCAAAAAAAAGTGCGCAGACAGGATAGGGCACCTTTACTTCCTCTGCCTGTGATCTCTGTCCCCTTTCAGCGTATCGCAATGGACATTGTGGGACCTCTGGAAAAGAGCAGTGCAGGGCACCAATACATCCTGATCGTCAGTGATTATGCGACAAGGTATCCTGAGGCTGTCCCTCTTCGTTCCACGACTACGCCCAAGACCATCAATGCTCTTGTCCAGCTGTTCTCCGGAGTGGGGATACCAGAGGAAATCCTCACAGACCAAGGGACCAACTTCACATCATGACTGATGAAGCTACTACATTGAATGCTAGGCATCACTGCAATCAAGACCAGCCCATACCACCCTCAGATTGATAGACTGGTAGAACGTTTCAACCAAACGCTCAAGAACATGCTCCTCAAGTTCATCTCTGACAGTGGAAGGGACTGGGATAAGTGGCTACCATTCTTGTTGTTTGCCTACAGGGAGGTACCACAAGCATCTACAGGCTTTTCTCCATTCGAGCTCCTGTATGGATGGGCCACTGGATCTCCTGCGAAAGAGCTGGGAGGCCACTTCGTCTGATATGATGAGCAAGTCTGAGAAGTCCAATACTTCCTGGAGATTAGAGATGCCTGGAGCGCTACAGGGAGATGGCCCAAGAGAACCTCAGACAAGCTCAACAAGCACAAAAGAAATGGTATGACCAGCACGCCAGAACCAGAGAGCTGAAATCTGGACAAAAAGTACTGTTACTGCTCCCTACCTCGACGAACAAACTGCTGGTGATGAAGTGGCCCTACTCTGTTGTACGCAAGATGGGACCAGTGACATAGGAAATTCATCACCCTGATAAAGGCAATGCAACTCAGACTTACCACATCAATCTGCTAAAGGAGTGGAAAGAGCCACCCAGCAAACCTGAAACGGCTCTGCTGATTCGAGAAGTGGAAGAGGATCAAGAGGATGATCAACCAGAGCCAACACTGAAAGAGCCAGCACAGCCAGCAGGGTTTGATCTGTTTCATCTGGAAGAGCCCAAGCAAGGTGAGCTGCACCATCTTCTGGATCAGTACCCTTCGTTGTTTCGCCAGAGGCCTGGGCGGACCAACCTGGTACAACATGAAATCCATCTTCTTGATCCAACACCTTCCCATCAACGACCATACAGAGTACCTGAAAGGCTGGTGGCACCCCTGAAGGCAGAGATTGGGACAATGCTGGAGTTGGGAGTTATTGAACCCTCCAAGAGTGAGTGGAGTAGCCCAATTGTTATCGTCCCGAAGAGAGACACCACCTTACGTGTTTGCATTGATTTTAGAAAACTGAATGCCCAATTAAGATTTGCCACGCATCGATGATCTTCTGGAAAGAATCGGCCAAGCCAAATATACCACCACCTTGGATCTTTGCAAAGGGTATTGGCAAGTGCCCCTTGAGGAGGCATCCAAACCCTACACTGCGTTCCGTACCCCGCTGGGATTGTCCCATTTTACGGTTTTACCGTTCGGACTGCATGGGGCACCTGCGATGTTTCAACGTCTGATGGAAGTCCTGAGGGGCTATGAAGAATGGTCAGCTGCCTATCTAGATGATGTTGTTATATACAGTACAACCTGGGAAGACTAGACTACCTTCTCTCGGTATAAAATACTCTGCTCATTAAATCATCGCTTGTTATTACCAATACTCATTAAATGGGCTACAAATTTCTGTAGAACATACCTGAGCTGTCAGTCCAAGGGGTATTTTTTGGAAAGGCTGTCTCATTTGTCCTGCAACATGGTACTACAAAGTATTCTTTGTTGATGGCTCTAAAGGGTATGCAGTGTTTGGTAAGACAGACATACAGTACCAATGGGTTTGACATGGTCCTATCTCAACGCCTTCTGCAACCATGTTTGGGACATGGTCACAGAAATAGCAGCAGTTACAGTTGCATGTAGAATGGCAAAACCTTACCAGATAGATTGAACCAATGGTTCTTTTCTCTTATGCTGCATTATTGTGGGTAATCATCTCCCATGCTCAGTTTCAGTGCATGTGAGTCACTCGTTTAGTCAATATCAGTTCGCTTATGTACTGTTTACCATAACATTGTGACTTATAAAAGGCTGTAGCAGTAAGGGAAATCTGTTCAAAGACAATGCAACGTCACATTTCTGCAAAATCTTTAAAAGGAGGCAAAAGCAAAGGTCATTAGAGAGGTTCCTTGTTAAAGAAGTTTGCTAACAGAGCAGTGATGCTGTTTGTGTGCGTGTGTGTATTAAAGTCATCCTATATACAGTGTAACCTTGGATTACAAGCATAATATGTTCCGAAAACGGGCTCGTATTCCAAAACACTAGTAAACCAAATCAAATTTTTCCATAAGAAATAATGAAAACTCAAATTATTCATTCCACAGCCCAAAACAATAAATACATAAAAACAATTAATACAATATATAAAGTAAAAATAAAACAAATTAACCTGCCACTTTACCTTTAAAAAAAATAAAAATAAATCCAGACTGTAAGGGACCACCACTAGAGGGCACTGTTTGTATGTTTGGCTGTTTTGTAGTTTTTGTTGGTCGACTCAGTTTCCCAGAAGGCACAGAGGAGTACTCACCCGAGGTATCTCATTAAAGATCCTATAAATAGCAGTTTGTTCTGAGAAACTGGGTCGAGCATTGTTTGTATGTATGTATGTACAGGATATCACTGTCAAGTGGTCATTCCTTTTTGGTTTTGTTTAAGTTCTTTGAGTGTTATATTTTAGTTATATTGTTTAACCTTTGTTTACAAGAGGGCTCTATTATTGATTTTCTTTATGTTCCTTATGTTGATGGATTCATGGAGCTGTCTTGTTTAGTGTTTAGTTAGGCTGTGTCTCCTCCTGTGTACTGTTCTGTGTGACCCCAGTGTTGGTCTTCCTCTTGTTTAGTTCTTTGTATGTATTGTCCCTTGTCTGTTTAGATATGTGTAGCCACATGAGTGCTTAGGTTTAGCAGGTTTAGCCGCTAGTAGGCCTAAACTGCTAGTAGGGTTACACTCCAGTAGGCTAACCTCTAGTGGGATTGACTGCTAGTGGTTTTGGTCGCTAGTAGGTTTAGCTGCTAGTTTGGATTAGCCTCATGCGTGCCTTGCCTTTTGTGTTCAGGTCCCCCTAGTAGGTCAGTACTAACCCGGTTAGCCTCTAACCCTATTAGATACTAACCCGGTTAGGTTAGCATCCAGTATATCAATATTCAGTGTAGCTACTAATCCAATTAACCACTAACCACTAACTAATGCAGTCTCTGGCCCTGTCACGTCCTGTCTCTAGCCCTGTCTCGTCCTGTCTCTACCCCTGTCTCGTTCTGTCTCTAGCCTTTTCTCGTCCTGTCTCTAGCCCTGTCTCGTCTCTAGCCCTGTCTTGTCTCGTCTCTAGTCTCTGTGTCCCTAGTCCTGTCTCATCTTTAGTTTCCGACTCTAGTTTCCCGTCTCTAGTCTCTATGTGTCTTTAGTTAGTTCCAGCTCCATGTCTCCTTGTGTCAGCTCTTAGCCCCGGTGTCAGCTAATAAGAGCCTGTGTCAGCTCTTAGCCCCTGTGTTTGCTATAAGAGCCTGTGTTTGCTAATAAGAGCCTGTGTGTAGCCCTGAGCTCTAGCTGATAGTTTGAGTTTGGTGTTTCAGTTTCTTTGTTTGTTTGTGTCTGGTTTTGAGTTTGTAAATAAAGGACTATTTGTTTCAAGAACCCCTCTGTGTTTATGCTTGCCCTATTTGACCACGGCAACAACATTGACCTGATCTAGCCAGAGTACCATCAGAGATCATGACAGAATGCTCGACCCTACCAGGGCATAGTGGGGGGGGGGGCTAGGACCTTAATGCTGGGGCAAGTAGGTTGATTGGAAATCTGCTTGCCCTGCAGCAGAACTAAGAGAAGACCCGCCTTGTCCAGGGCCTCACGTGGAGGCTCCAACCCTCGTCCAGGGCCTCACATGAAGGCTCCAACCCTCGTCCAGGGCCTCACCTGGAGGCTCCTACCCTTGTCCAGGGCCTCACGTGGATGCTCCTACCCTCGTCCAGGGCCTCATGTGGAGGCTCCAACCCTCATCCAGGGCCTCACGTGGAGGCTCCAACCCTCGTCCAGGGCCTAAGTGGAGGTTCCACCCAATCCCGTCCCAGAGCGTCAACGGAGGTCCCACTTCCCCAAAGCTTCGGTGGAGACCAACGTCTTCAGAGAGCATAGCAAAGAAAGCCCTGCATCTCCGAGGACGACCCAGTGGTTGCATCAGCCGCCCGACTGAGGACGACTCAGTTCTGCATTGGCCGCCCTGCATGGAGGATGACCCAGCGCTGCATCAGCTGTTTGGCAGTCGAGAGCTACACGGCGCTGCCTCTGCCACCTGGCCTACACCATCGATCCAGTACTGCTTGAGGGACCCGGCCAACCTGAAGGATCTAGCACTGCCTCCACCACCCAGCTTTGACTTTGTAAGTCTATTACTGCTCGACCCCGAGAACGAGCCATCGCCTCTGCTGCCAAGCGTCAAGGGCAGACCAGAGACTGCCTCCGGTGCCTGGCTAGGCCTTAACTGCTAGTGGGGTTAGCCCCTAGTAGGGTTAGCCTCCAGTAGGCTAATCTCTAGTGGGGTTGACTGCTAGTGGTTTTGGCTAGTACCCAGTCTTTGACTCTAACCCTATTAGATACTAACCCGGTTAGATCAGCATCCAGTATATCAGTATTACGTGTAGCTACTAATCCAATCAACC
>JAAGKR010005370.1:36781-51702 GCA_011419295.1 Clarias macrocephalus | reverse complement strand
CGAAAAATTGGGAAAACTTTTGTCCCCATGAAGTGCAGTCACAAAAACCATCAAGCGCTACAAAGAAACTGGCTCACATGCGGACCGGCCCAGGAAAGGAAGACCAAGAGTCACCTCTGCTGCGGAGGATAAGTTCATCCGAGTCACCAGCCTCAGAAATCGCAGGTTAACAGCAGCTCAGATCAGAGAGCAGGTCAATGCCACACAGAGTTCTAGCAGCAGACACGTCTCTAGAACAACTGTTAAGAGGAGTCTGTGTGAATCAGGCCTTCATGGTAGAATATCTGCTAGGAAACCACTGCTAAGGACAGGCAACAAGCAGAAGAGACTTGTTTGGGCTAAAGAACACAATAAAGAACACAATAAAGAAAACGCTTTGAATGAGAAGATGTGTCCAAACTTTTGGTCTGTACTGTATTTTTAGTGCTTTCCTAAGGATTATATTTTTTCCCCACCCTTTTGGACTATTTGGGGGTCTTAACAAGCTCAAAAACTCATGAAACTTGGCAGACAGGTTGGAATCTGCTGCCATCAGGATGCCTGAGAGTCTTGTGGCCCAGGGCCCCCAGGGGCTCGCACACGAGATTTTGCTGCCTAGCTCATACACACTTTCACGTAGGCACACGAAACTCGGTACACATTTAGAGCTCATCGAGCCGAACAACTTTCGCACTGCATGTCCTGGGCTAAACTCAACAGGAGGACAGTTATTTCTTAAAGTAATGATGGCCACTCGTTTTTCTTTACTTAGCTGCTTTTTTCTTAATACCAATTCAAACTCTTTGAATGAGAAGGTGTGTCCAAACTTTTGGTCTGTACTGTATATATACAGTGTGTGTGTGTGTGTGTGTGTGTGTGTGTGTGTGTGTGTGTGTGTGTGTGTGTGTGTGTGTGTGTGTGTGTGTGTGTGTTGGAAACAGTGACAAGCAAACTCTGCAGAATAACTGCACAAAAATAACCTGATGGATTTTCTTATTTTCTAACTGCACCTAAAAGAGTTGACCATTTTAAATGTAAAGCTTTATTATGCCTTGATTTCATTTTTCCTGTTCCTTTGTATGAATATAAATGAAAAAGATTTCTATTTTAGCTCCCTTTGGTCACATTTATGGTGAAAACAACAGAACCAAAGGTCTGTGATTGTGAACCGAGTAGCAGATCCAAGAGAAATTGAAAGTTGCTGTCAATAGTAATTTAAAAAAGTGTGTTGTTACAATTTGAGCCAATAATTTTTTTCCTCAAGCCAATCAACCTTTTGATTGCAGAACTATGTGTTTTTCCTCTCTATAGATTTAAATACTCAGCTTAACCAAAACCTGCTGTGTCACATAGCTGCCAAGAAACAAACATACACTCACACACACACACACACACACACACACACACACACACACACACACACACACGCACACACACACACACGCACACACACACACACACACAAACTTTTAAGCACAGGAAATGACAACATTTATAGATCGTACTTACAACACTCTAAACACTCACCTTAACTTTCCCTCCTACTCGTTTCCATCCTACTCTTACTTAGGTTTTATTGCACTAACATGATGATTATAAAATTGTAAATTGCTCTGAATAGATGATCTCATTTTATTTCATGAAGCATGCAATGTTTTTCAGCTCCATGCAATGACATTAATCTCTGTATAGTTTCATGACTGTCTAACCAGTATGAGTTTTATTATATTTCCATCCAACAGAGATGGAAGCCTAGAGGTCCTGCACTGCAGCACTTGGTCAGCGGTTTGTGTTTGGACAGCCAGCCCCCAGCCGGCCCGCCAGTTATCGCGCAGTGCCGCCCCCAGATGGCCAGCCAATCCTGGGAGCCTCAGCTGGTCACCTGACTTTGAGACAGCAGGGAAAAGGCGAGCGAGAGGGAAGGATTTTAGGAAGGTCACCGAAGCTTGCTGTGCTTTAGAGCCAAGAGGATCATGTCTGCACGCTGATTAATTTAAAGGTGCTGCTTTGAGACGAGTAAACCATGGCCACGTCCAAAAACCATTTCGGCACCTTTACATCCTTTTCAGTCTTAAATAGAGAATTTCATCTTTGCAGGCTTCTTCCGTTTAGTCATATTTGGACCTGGTTGGGGTTTACAACTTACTCAGATTGTCTGTGGCTTACAGGAGAAGGTTGTAAAATTATTTTTCTTGATGTTTTGCTTAAGTACTCAAAGGGAAAGACTAGTTATGTATATTTATGCCTTTTACTGCCTTTGAGAACAGCCACTGAGCCCCCGTCTGTACAATATCATTGCCTCATGTAGATGATTTCCTAAAGCTTATTATTAAAGTCAGTGTTTCTCCTAAAGCAGCATTATTAAATGTTTATACATTTTGATCGGTGAAGCCGAAGAGAAATTGTTAAATATATAATGCATCAAATGTACATACTTTAAAAAGACATTGTTGATTTACTTGGTTTTTTTTTTTCTCTTTTTAATTTAAGATCTGTGCTTAAGCAGTTTTTGCAAAACAAGCTTCACCGACTTTGCCTGGTCCAGCAGGTTGTAGCGTAGCGTTGATGCTTTGCAATCTTTGATCTATGGTCAGTGACATGGGTTGGATTCCTGATCTCTGAATTGCAGAACAAAGGAAGCAAGCTCTGCAGAGTTGAAACTTAATCTGAGAGTTGACATGTGAATGTAGCAGAATTTGAAAGTAATGAGTTGTATAAATCCAGGCCAACCACTTCGTTTAGTTTAATGTTAGATAACTCACAAGTCTTTAAAAACAATTTACAGTTCTGCATGCTACTGTGAAGCACCACAAAAAGACATTTGTGATGTCACATCCAAAGACCCTGTTTTTGTTTGTTTGTATGTTTGTTCGACATTTTTGTAAATATTTAAACTTGTTTTTTGCAATCATGAACAACATGAGCATTGTTGTGAGTTGAAAAAAAATAAAGTCTTTAGCCCAGAAAATTAATCTTTATTTATGCTGTGAAAGATCAGCAAGTATTATTAGCATTATTATTATTATTATTATTATTATTATTATTATTATAATTCAGCCATAAGCTGACTTAGTTAGTAAAACATGACTTTCTTTTTTTATTTTAATTAGCATGTTATACTAGATGGAACCTAAAGACTTTGGTTATTTATGAAGTTATTGGTAGCTTTTATAATTATTACATTTGCATTTTGCCTTAATGTGCTCTTTAATTGATTTGTTGCAGTGCAGTTCCGTATTTGACCACTAGGTGGAAAGCTATCATAAAAAATAGAAGACTGGTTTAACTCAGTCTGAACTCAAACATCAAAGTCACATCAGCAGATTCAGATTTCATTCTGCAACATTTGAAGATCTATAAGAAACACTTCTGAATGTTTTGTCGAAATTGCATTAACGCATTTAATAAAGAGATAGATTTGTAAACGTCAGCAGTGTCTTACAGTTCTCCGCTATGCATATTTCATTATATTTTCCAAATGTGGAAAAAAAGAAAAACATTAATGGTATGTCTAATTTCAAATGGATTTGTGACAACTGTGGTACATCTTAAACTTTACCACTTATTCTAATCTTCTTCTTTACCCCTGTAGTTCTCTAAAGTTTACAATATGCCCAGTAAACATTTGCCTGTTAAACAAAAAATAACAAAAAATATGTCCCATGATTCATGGCACTTCGTCACAGTGGGCAGTTGACACATTGGTATTTAAAGGTCACCTCAGAGGTCGTTGTGATCTATGGATCAAATGGATCTCCAGCTGTGTGTGTGTGTGTGTGTGTGTGTGTGTGTGTGTGTGTGTGTGTGTGTGTGTGTGTGTGTCTGGGGCTCAAATGCAAGACATGATGCTAAATTTGGAATACTACTGTCTGTCTCCAAAACACTTTGCAGGTTTTGCAGTCTGACTCATCAAAGCCCGGCTAGCACTGGGCCCTTAAAAGAAATAAGTCCAAGCTTTCAATTCACACAGTTTCAGTGTCAAGTCATGCAAGTTTATGTGTTGTACATGTGTGAACACAGCAAATTAACTCGGTTCCATTTAAAGTGTTCCACATGCAAAAGGTACTCAGATGTTCAGATGATTGTTTGTGGCTGATTTTACGGTCTGCTTAATTTGTATTTTGTGGAAACAATGCTGTCTCCGTCCACTTTACATAGAAAAAGAATTTGAGAGTCATTGTAAAATGCATTAGCAACTATACAGAGCTTAAGATGTTAGGCAACAGTAATAATTATAGTGTGTCACTAACAGAGACAGTAACACTCTTAGTATACAATATGTGTGTGATATATGTAGTGTACTCATATGACCCAATAGCTCGTTATGTGGCATGAAGCAGGAGTTGAATTCGATGCTTCAGGATCAGAAATTATTCTGGTATTTCACTTGAAATTAGTTTTACCTGTCAAATCTTAGGATTTTAGCCAAATTGTAGCATCGTGTAGAGGAATAATTTTAACTGACACTCTTCAGTGTACATATTCACTGTTAAATGACAGTGTGAAGAGTCCTGAGAACTTCTAGAAATTTCCAGAAATAGAACTAAAACTTGTGGGTAAAACTCTTTTGGGTCCACTTTAACAAGACTGCGTGTGATTTATTTAAAAAGTACTATATGTAAAATAAAAAATTTAAATTTAAAAAATTTTAAAAAGCATAAAGCTATGAAAAATAGCTGACTATTTTTTTTTTTACATCTATAAGGGTTTCAGTGTGTGTGTGTGTGTGTGTGTGTGTGTGTGTAATCTTGTCCACCCCTATTCCCCTGCTCAGTGGAACAGTGTGTTTACATATCATATATTTTCTGTATTTTCAAGTGCTTCAGGGAATTTTGACTCTTTTGATTTTGAGTCAATCAGTATATGATTGTATAATGGTCTAACTTTATGATCCAGTCAAGAAACCACAAAGATTCAGTCTGTCACAGCATGCATGTCATCTTTAATTAGGACAAGCTCCACATCTCCTATACTGTACATACAGTAAGAAAAACCTATGTATATAACAGTTTGCCAGGAAAAATATGTAATTACACGTGCATTTCCCAGTTCTCTTTAGTAAGCGAATATAAAAATCGTAACCTATTTGATTTTAATCGCCTAACATACTATTTTTAGACTTCGGACCTAAATTAAGGGGCGGGGCATCAGAATGAGCGGGACATTCATAGTGCAGCTCAGATTTACATGTGGGTGGGGCTAGCTCTGGTCGGTATATGGATGAAGGAGGGGCTAACTCTAAACAGAGTCCCTGAGTCCGGTATGTAGATGAGGGCGGGGCGTTGCTAAGGAAGGGCGAGGTTTGGTTGAACCGGGCTACCAGCGGCAGTGTACCGAGACAGGCAGGTGAAACGGGCGGTGTAGGATTACTTTCCTCTGACGGACGTTACATTTTAGAAATCGACGCATATATTTGGAACTTATATATCCGGTGTGATTTCTCTCCGCTTGTGATTGTGAATACGGATAGGCCGAACTCTGCTAATTTTACTGAACAGGTAAGTGGTGTTGGTCTGACTGGTCAAACTCGCCGCCTGTGTCGAAAGAATAATGATGATACGGAGGAGGAGGAGGATACGATTAGCCGACTAGCGAGCAGTTTAGCCAGCTGAGCTGTTGGCTAATTACACAGGTTGACTTGTTGACCGCGGCACGCTGAGTCCTGACCGCCTGTTAGCTAATACCCGGGTACAGAACATGCGAGTTTGGTCTGTCTTTTTTTCTTTTCTTTTTTATTTAAGCTAACTTATCCTTGTAACAGAGCAGGTTACACTAAGCTAGCTGTGGCGTTTCTCTTTTTTCTCGAGTTAGAGCTGCCAGTGACAGCGAATTCTCTGATTCATACGAACAGTCTAACTGCGGATGTCAGTAAACACGAGCTAGCAAAGCTGTAACCTAGACTCAAACTACGCCATAATAAATACCATGTATTAGCTAAGTTAGCTAGCCAGATATCTCAAGCAGTAATGAGGTCATGGCGGCGAAACTGACAGACATGTAGTTAACTAACCGGGTATTTAGCAGATTTATTGCTTTTTGAGGTAAAGAAAAGTTTACAGTGACAAACTAACAACCGCCTTAAGACGCCAGTGCTCTCCTAGTGCTAGCTAAATAGATTAGCCTACCCCTTACCTGACACAGACAAATCATCTCCTGCATAACTTTACTCCCTGGTAACATACAGTACAGAACACAATGTAACGGGCTCAGCAGTGTTTGCGAGCACATCTCGTGAGAGCTACTATAGCATAACATGGATTTGAATCATAAAAAAGTGTAATTTTTATTGAATTAGTTTTCTTAACCAGCTCTTCTGTTTTACTAACATGAGACCATGAATGTAAAAGGATTCCTTGAGTCAAACTGATTGATTCTTGATTTCGTTCTGGCTTTGAAATCCAAATGATGATGGACTAAAGTCCAGGCAAGTGCCAGATAAGATTACAAGTTTACCACAAAGGTCATTAATGATGGAGCTCCAGTTTAACACAATTAAAATGACAAAAAGATATGTGAACGTGTGGCTTCTGTCACTGAATTCCTGTTTTCTTCTTTTTCTGCTCACGATTTGTTTGGATGAATAGTCATAGCAGCTGCTCTGTTCACTAGTCAGTATTGTTAAAGGTCCACTCCCAGACAAGGTGCATTTAAATTTTTTTTTTTTGGTAACGTTCTACTGGTCTCTGGAGCTCATTTTGCGATGTGAATGTTCACACAGACGATCATTCGGCAGTAATGCAGTGCATAAAATCATACAGGTATAGAGATAAGAGCTTTGCTAATGTTCATATCACAGACATAAGGATGGAGTAAATGGGTGATCTGTCTGATTTTAACTGTAGCCTGAATGTTGCTGCTAGATGGGGTGATTTATATATTTTTTTCAGAATGTGTTTGAGAATCTGCAGATCTCCTGTCATTTTTACACTCAACCGTCTTTAGAATTTACACAGAGTGGTGCTAAAACCAACATGGAGTGAGCGACAGTTCAGTGGGTGGAGATTCCCAGTAGGTTAGAGAGGTCAGAGAAAAATGGCAGATCGGTTTGAACTACCAGGAAGGATACAGTAACTCTTACAGTCACACTTTACAGCCAGCTGCGGTGAATGGAAAAGCATCTTGGTATGCACGAAACATCGAACTTAAGGTAGATGTAGGACAACAGCAGAAAACCACATCAGGTTCCAGACAAGTCAACTAAGAGCCTGATTCTGATGTGCCCAATTATGAGCATAGCTGTATATCCACCCTGGCAGCTTAAACCAGGTTGGCCATTTTTATTTGACCTCCAATGCCACAGTTAGTCAGAGATCTGTTTTCTGAGATGCTGTGTTCTGATGTTTGTTACAAACATGAAATGAAGCTCTTGACCTCTGACCACATGATTTTTTGCACTCTGCGGCTGCCACATAATTGGCTCATTGGATAACTGCATAAACGAGCAGTAAGTTAGTGTTCCTAATAAAGTGATTAGTCATTATACATTACGCAGCAAATGTGTAATGTTTCAGCAGGAGAAGAAACATAACACAGCTGGTCTCAGCTGTCTGTTAGGCCCAGACACAGAAGAGTTCACCTAATTTCCAGACACAGAGTCTAATCCAGGCTGTCTAATATGGCATATTAATGGAGTAAAAACGAAGAGGCTCTTATCTGCTCCGCTTTGCTAGAATTACCACTCCAGTCGAAGTCGAATGCTCTGCTCATCAGTTAATGATTATCACAGCAGAAATCTGTACTCTGCCCAAGCCGATAGACTTGTCTGACGTTTCAGTGGCTGTGTATGCACATGAAGGTTTGTACCTACATGACTGAATCAACTTCGAGTCCAGACATGTTGACTGTTCATACTAATCAAGTAACATGTAACACATGTAACGTGTAAGTAACGTTTTATCACACTGGGTGCACACTAATCCAAATCCATGCATGCAGGACTTCGAAGTAAAAGTAATCAGACGGGTTTAAATCATTCTTCTATTTAATGCATTATTTAAAGCATACATCACTAAATGTGAACCCCATTCTGGGTCTGGACAAAGTGACGGTTCTATCCAGACCCTGATGTTTATCTGATGAATGAGAATAATTGGTATACTAGTAATCTACAGTAGAGCTTTTATAGACAGAGTGTGAACAAACAGAAACGAAAGCGTGACATAGAATGGCTTGCTCCAAAAAAAAAAAAAAGTAGACTATGAAAACCAAACCTTTAAAGACAAATTGGCAGATCAATACTTGTTTATTTTTCCTGCGAGAAGTTTAAAACCAGTTTGTCTCTTATGCTCTGAAACCGTGGTGATGATACAAAGCAGTATTGATGCACTACTATGAGATAAAACACGGGTCATTTGAGCAATATACATATCTGCAGCAGTCCGAGGTGAGGGCGTGTAAAATACCCGACCTGAGAGCCCAGTATGACAGAGCAACCAGTGTCCTTTCACATTCATTTACAGTCCAGCGGTGTGCAAATAAAGATTCACTAAAGATCGATTGAAGATAGTTGTTTGAAGGAAATACACACCGCCATCAAAGATCAAATTGTCTAAATGTTTAACATAGTTACTGAAAAACTAGTTACTGACAATAAATATTATTGAAATGTGATGGAAATTTTAAATTGCTTATTTTTTTAGTCAATGACTGCCTGAATCCTAACACAAAAATGAAATTTGGACCTTGAAGAAAATTTTATTGACCGGACCTTATTAACTTTTAATTCTGTACTTGTGGTTTAAAGAACCACATTGTTCAATCGAGCATCAGCATTATTTTTTTTCTGTAATGTGATTGAAAATGTAAACTGGACTTTTTTTAAAATTCAGATTAACTATAATATTCTGTTAATTACTAGGTTGTCTGTATCATTTTTGCCTGTATCTTTTATTTGGTCATTCTGAAGGAGCTTTGTTTGGCGTGTTTAAGCTTGCGCGTAGCAGTGACAGGAGATGAAGCTGTGATGATCGCTGTGAGACATACTGGGACACGGTTCCTGCATGTCCACTGAGCCGGCTTCAGCGCCCTGACTGATCGCAGGGGTCACACTTGCACTCTGCTGCACAATGATGGTGGTGCAGTCCTGGAGCGGGCTCACAGTCAGGATGGTATTTTGATTTGATCTTCCTGACTTCGATCAGCCGTGTGACATTGAAGTAAGGCAAATGAGATGTTGGTTATTTTAGCCTGCTCGGTGGCATCGGTGGTTTGCCTCTCTTTTGCCTTTGCATTGAGTCTCATAAGGAAGAGTTTGTTTGGGGAACGTGTCATCGGCCCCGCAGAGGTCATTTCTAAACCGTTTCAACACGGCTTGACCAGTTTCTGCTTTTCTCAATATTAAGCGTTTTGGGATTGATGAGAATGTTTAGCCAGTGCAGTGTTCAGACTCGTCTGGTTAAATATAGATGGAAAAACAAACAAAAAAAAACATAAATCACACGGTTAAATGCTTATATAGAGATTAAATTGCAACACAAATGATGGGCCATTGACTCTGTGTGAAAGAGTGTTGGGGCATTGTGATGTAATTACTGTTATGGTTTTGAACATGAATGAACTGGCCAGGATGCATGAATGACTAATGATGTGAAACACCTGAAGCACAATACAGAGTCTGGTTTTTTCAGAGATATCAGGCAGACCTATAGGAAGACACTGACTTCAGTGGGCCCCAAGGATAAATGGCAGCAAGTCGCTTTTACTCTTTGAAGGCAAGATACGGGTGTAACAGTACATATATTCTCACACTACCATGCAGTACAGGATTCCCGGTGCAGTATTTTAAAGGTAAGAAGTTTGACGCTGTTTATTTTTGATGTTCTGCTCAGCTGTGTTGAGTTGGCATTTTTCTGTAAACGGGGGAGAAAACACAAGTTGACTTGTGATGCCGTTTTCATGTCACGAAAGACACGCTCCCCATTTACACCGTCAATAAAGAAGGGTTCTCTGAGTTGTACAAAAATAGTGCCATCACAGTATCAAAATACCATTTACAAATATATAATTTCAATGTCTTTTGTTTAAAAGAGCTGTTTTTATTTTGTACTATTTGCTATAGGAAGTGCTGTGACTATTAATGTTTTTCCCTATATGTAGGTTTATTCTATAAGAAAGATGGAGTCCTTATGCGTTCTGGACATTATGGCCAGTTTCTACAAGTTTGTTCAAGTAGATATGTTTAATAGTTAAATTCATCGTAAATTAAATCAACGGTATCTCTCTTTTTCTCAACTACACTGTAACAAAAATATTCAAATCGTCTTAGACAAGTCTTAGACTCCTGATTTATGATAAAGTTTCTAATTCCCATCTGTAATTCTACATTTGTAGATGTTAGTTTACACTGAATCATGCTTTCCCAGAACACTGTTCAGTTATTTCACAGTTATGATCTTGCTCAAGTCATGGATGTTCCCAACATGTTCGTTCCATTTATCGTATTAAGTAAATACTACTTGTGTTTTTACTCTAATAATAGGAGTTATAGTCCAATCAGAATAAAACAGCATCATGAAAACACCTCAATAGTAACAGCATGACCTGAACAGAATTAATTTTTAATCGGAACGAGAAGGGTGGTGTAAAAGTTTGATAAACCGTTTCAAAGGTAAATATTTGCACTTGATCCGGATGTTTCTCTGTTAATAAATACATTCTGTCTGCGCCTTCGCTCTATGTGGGGGTAACATTAGGTGACTTGATGGGTTTCTGCAAGGAAACTTTTGCCTCCATTCCTTGTCAGTGAACTCCATGAAAACACCTGTGTCCCACCTGTCTTTCCTGTTTTCCCCTGGGTCTCCTGGTCTGCCGTTTCATACGTAATAAAGCTTCTAACCACTCATAGATGAGACTGAATTCTTGTAGCTAATCATGAAGTAGAAGGTGTTTTTTTTTTTTTTTTTTTTTTTTTTCTTGCAAAAGATGGGAAGCCTAACCTCAAAGTTGGAGGGGGAAAAAAGCTGATTTAAAGTAGATTAAATACTTCACAGCAGTCAGAACCACTTTGCGCCTCAGAGTTCTATTCTGATTAAATGCTTATCAGATCAACGGCCATGTAAACAGTTAAGCTGGAATTTCTATTCCAAATTATCTGACTTAAAAATCAGACTAAAGAAATATTGTCCATGTCAGTGTAGCTGCTGTTAGATTGTCACCTCAGTACTTGTTAATGGAGAGAACTTTTTTTTATAATAATAATAATAAAATAAACATCTTTTCAACAATATAACCAATTCTCACTCAAATGATTAAACATTTTAGCAACATTTGTAAAAACTAAGTTTAATGTTTTACATTTAATTCTGTGTTGCTGTGCAATAGAAACTTGAAGATGAGGAGTTCGAAAAAGTGTCTTTCCACACACATTTGGGGATGAAGAAAAATTCCCAGTTGTGCACATGAGGGACTCCCCAAAAGTGAATGTGTTAGACCTGGACTACCAACTTGACACGTGTCGTGTCACAGGCGGTGCACATATTGAACATTTTGTGAAGCTTCGTGAAATCGGTTATACATGTGTGAATATGTTGTTAGAATTTTTATAAATAAATCTTTTATTTTTCAACACAATGGCTATTTAATTTTGTTTGCTTAGATCATATAGTTACTCAGATATTCATATTTCAAATTATGTAAAATTATTTGGGACACCCTGTATTAAATTTTTTTGTGTAACAGCCCATTTTCAAAGGTAAGGGCGACAAGAGTGATCATTTCGTTATTAGATATACGAGAATGTTGTAATATAGTGCATAGCATTAAATCCAGCATGTGTCGGTGCTGTTTAATTACCTTAGAAGCTGCTTGACTTTTTATTGCTTTTACTCAAATGTGCTGCGTAAAAACGTCAAGATTAATAAATCAGACAAAGTATCCACACCTCTCTGAAATAAAGCAGGATTCTTTGTGTAAATGACCAGCGCTCAACATTTGATGAAAATATAGCTAGCAGAACTCTTTTTACCGAAACTTTTTTTTTAAACAAGCGTACATGTCTGAAGCTGTATAAAAGTCAGTCAAGGCCTTAATGTTGTGGAGGGTGCGTGTGGAGTGGGACTTCCTGGGTACAACAGTGCCCTGAAGACATAGAGCGTTGTTTTTTTTTTTTGTTTGTTTGTTTGTTTTTTGCTCACTGGGAAATGGTTTTTTTTTTTTTTTTTTTTTTTAAATAACTATAATTTCATGTGCCTTGTGTGCTGTTTTGTGTTTCTAATTCCTTCCTGTTTGGCGCAGATACGACTTTCCTCAAATAGAGCGTGGTCGGGAATCATCACACACTTTACACAAACTGTGTCGCGTTTAAATAATTTCCAATAACCCTCCTAGGTGCTACCATGGCAGATTGATAACATTTCGAGTGCGGGCAAGATTAACTTTCAATGTTTAAAAAAAAACTCTCACTTCAAAGTCAGGCGTAATCAACATCTAGCCACATGGTGTGATTTCCACAGATAGCTCTCGTGTGCACTCAGAGTCGTACAAACATGCAGCTTTCCTCATTTGACATGAGGGTGTGTGTGCTGCTTTGGATTTAGTTCCCTGGTAACAGCAGCAGATGCTGGGTGAGCTGTCGGGATCAGAGCTGTCTGCTTTGGCCGTATGTCCAGGGGAACATCTTTCTCGTGTCTAAACATTAGCGATTTGAACAGGCGCATATTTATACAGTTGACTGGCGAGCGTGTTGTCTAGATGACTTGTCAACTAATCTGTCTAGTGGAAGCTCTGTAAAGCCTTCTATCATTAGGCTGGCTTAGGACCGTATCCACACGATAGTCTGACACGTTGCTTAGGGATGTGTGTACTCAGCACACAGTCTTTTAAATATGTGACACACCAGGGACGAGTCATAATTCTGTTGCCCCAAAAACACAACTCTGGTACTGTTCATGAGTCTTTTCCCCACCCTGAAATATCTGATCCAGTAGCGCTGTGAATGACTGAGTGACTTGATTGAGTTCAGTTAGATTTTTAGGCATTGCGATTTTCAATTTGATTCTGTAGCACTGATGTGTATCAAAAATCTGGATTTATTACAGGTTTTAAAGTATCAAAAATGACAATGTTTAATATGCTGTTTTTTTGTGATATCTTATAAAAAGTGAAGTACTTGGCGTTATTGCACCAACCACGCATCAACTCATCAAAGTAGAACAAGAAGCAGTACACTCTAGATGCGTTTTGATCGGCCAGAAGTACCCTGCAGTACAAGTATACTTCACAGGGTGTCCAGTGATGTTAAATGTGATTCCAAACCGCAGGGAGTGAAAATGTTCAGCTCAAAAGGAACTGCGAATATTGCAGGGACAAGTTTTCAAGTTTTTACTTCATCGGAAAAGGGAATTAAAAATTTCAGTGCATCTTGCTAAAGCACGAAAAAAATGGTGCCCAAAAAAGGATTTTTATCAAAGATGACATCATATTAATAGAACACAATAATTGTAATTTAATCAAGAAAATTGTAGTATTATATAGGCTAGTAATCTGTAAAAAAAAAAAAAAAATCTCCATACATAAATTATTATTATTATTATTATTATTATTATTATTATTATTATGGTATCCCCCCTTCTCTCTTCTGTCAATCATAGGTACCTGTGAGCCCAAGAGCTGAGAGAGATAGAAACGTTCCTCCATGTGCATTGTTTGATGCACCAAGGGCATTAGGTCCCCAGGATCGTTTCCCATTACACTTGACCCCAAAGAAATACGGTCCCGTGAACAATATAGTGTACTCGGCATGGATGGAATCGGATATGGAAGCCAATCGTACCTGAAAATGGAAGCGGACGCGATGTCCCCAGTGCCACCTGTCTCCTCCGAAATCCCTGTGTACTCACAGCACGCGGCAGCCACATCCTCTGATCTACACAGCCATAGCTGATAAAGTAGGACGGCATGAGGGAGCGTTGCCCTTCACATTTTTTAGATACACATTTTATTAGGCATAGCACGGACATCGATTTCCTCATTCTCATCTTCGCTTTATGGTTCAAGTCGGCTCGCAAACCAACTAGGTGCATACTGCCACCTGCTTTATCAGAGGGTGAGAATATGCAAGTGTCCTGAGTACGGTGAAAAATAATAACGTGAATCCTGGCCTGCAGGGTGAAAACAGCAATCTCTGGACAAATCAAATCAATCGTACCTAGTGTGAAAGTGCCCTGAGAGGACGTGGTTTGTGAGTCTCAGAGGAAGCCTGTTAGACTATGTGTTTTGGTAGCTAATTGAGGAAAGCTGGCTGATTGGTAAGACTTGTAATGTGACCAAATTGGAGAGAAAAAAAACAAGAGGGTATGTGACTAGCTGCCTATTGATGCCTAGTTTTTATGTAGTCGATTATTCTCACCCTGTAAACACCGGGGTTGTTTTGGGACAAATAAATAACCGAACAGAAGGCTCTGTCCTCGACCCCTCACTGTCTTGAAAGCTGTTCTGTTTGCTGAGTCATGGCTCACTCAGACCATCAGATCCGGTCTATTAGTGTAAATCAGGATGTAGTCTTTTTTTTATCGAACATAACAGCTTGTTTTTGTGTCGTTTTGCATTTTGCTACTATGGCCTTTTTTTAATTTATTAATTTTTTTTGTAAGTGAACTACTTAACTATGTGGTAAATATGAACATTTTGTGTGTATTTTGTGGAACCCAAGCTTTGGGAGACTCTTTCCGTTCTCTCACTGCTGTGAAACGGCCAGCCTGCGTTCCTGGAGTCTGCACTTTCTGAACCATCAACAATGACTTTTTTTTTTTAAGGAAATGTCCAAGTAAGTGGGAAGTGTGAGGTTGTGCAGATTCTTCGGCGTCTTGATTTCAGTTGTACGTTGTAACATTTCCTGTTTCATAATGCTAGTTTAGTCATGCCTGCTTACCTCCCTGAAAGATCCGCTCCATTCTCGATTTGGAAGCGTCGGTGCTCGTCAGAGTTCGATTGTATATTATCACAGC
>JAAGKR010005370.1:12912-36756 GCA_011419295.1 Clarias macrocephalus | reverse complement strand
CCCCCCCCCCCCCCCCCCCCCCCCCCGAGTTCTACAACTGATTCACTGCAGATGAAAAGGCAACGGACTACGCAATCGCTGCCAGCCTTTTTTCCCCCCTTCACTTGCTGAGTGAGTCTCTCCTTTTTAATCATCAGTTCATTCATAACCCTGAAGAGGAAGAGTTTCTCAAAGCTGATGGTATGCATCAGAACCATTCACTTGCCATCTGCCATTAAACTCACAAACAGCAAGCGGTTTTATTTGCTTTACGAGACTGCGGCTATTAATAGCTATTAAATGTGCTAGTATTTCAGCACTCAAGACAACAATAAACACGTTGTTGCCTATGAAAAGGAATCATTGTTCTCTCATTAGCAAGAGAGTGAATGGGAGCTAATTGCATGTAGGAACTGAAGCACCGTTGAATTACACATGCCATGAGGTTGGTTTATGGAATGATTTCAGTCGTTGTTTGGATTTGTTGGCACGCAGTGTCGTTTGAGATTTGCTTAGGGTTGAGAAAATTTCAGTTTAAATGTTGCTTGTCACACTGTACAGCACATGTGTGTATAAACCAAAAGAGAAAGTGTCTTGTAAGGTGAGATGCAAGTAAAATTCTATAACAACTGCTTAGGATTAGAGCAATCTGGAACCCCTGTGATTTAAATATAAATTGTAAATAGTTTTTTTTGGTTAGTAGTAAACCTACAGTATTAAGCTGTTTGGGGCTTTCAGACAGTTTATTTATGATCCATTTTTCGTAAAGTTTGTGTAGTATCTACTCATTTCCAATTAATAGGATCGTATTTATTGAGCGACGACATTACTGCTTAGTGTTGAAATTACTTTGAACAATGTTGATCCTGTTGTAGTTTTATTGTAGGTAATTGGGAACACCTCCTGTGGTCGAGGGATCGATTATTGCCCTGGGTCTGTTTGCATGTTCTCCTCGTGCTGGGGGGTTTCCTCTGGGTTACTCCGGTTTCCTCCCACAGTCCAAAGACATGCAGATTAGGGTAATTGTGCTTTGTCAAGCCGTCCAGAATACCCCTGCCTAGTGCCACCCTGGCACTCCAGACTCTCTGCAACGATGTACAGAATAAGCAGTATAGACCTTCTTTAAAGAGAAAAAAAAAATTCTAATCTTTTCTTTTATTGGCAAAGTGTACATAGTAAACATATAGACAGAGTAAAAATCTTTCATCCATTCATCAATAAATCAAAGAAAGGGTTAAATAAGTTTCTGTGGTTCACATACCATACTCCTTGTGATGTGCTTGGCTATTTGAATACCTGGATACTTGTTTGAGGTGCTGATGTGGGAATTCTGAAGCCGCTACATGGATATTTGTTAAGCTCTGTCACCTAATGTTACCCCCACATTCGCAGAAAGAATTGTTTTATTTATTCACCCATGAGCTAACGTATTCCTTTTCCAAACGTCTTCGGCTAACATACAAGTTTTAAATCACCCCGCTTATTGCCGGATCAGGACAGTCTGTTTACTTGATGCATTTTTATTCTGAATATCAGTGGAATATTAGGGTATGTGTAAGCGCAGCTCCTGAGAAACTCTGAAACAAGGTTTAGATGTGAAGAGCAGCACTGTTACAGTGTGCATCAGAATCTTAAAACCAAATAAATCCGGGATGCTCTCATGTGGGCAGATATGGGGAAAAAAGTGTCGGATCCATTTCACATCAGAAGTTACGCTGCAGGCATGAAGCCTTCGTTCTGTGTTTTCATTCACCGGTTTAGTAAATATAGCATGGAAATATCTGTACTGATGTCATTCTAAACACACACTGCCATGGTGATTATATATATAAAAGCTTGTCAAACCAGCGAGGTTTTCCAGCAACCTTCCTACCACAAATATCCAAGCGGTTGTTTCCTTTTCAAGGCAGTTATAGTTCTTATTCTTTTTTTGTTGAAGTTTTTTTTTCCAATCTCCATATCGAATTTGCCAAACTGTCATGACTAACAGGAGGAACGTTTATAATCACTGTAGAAAATAGTATTTGATTGCTTATTAAATATTCCTTTCTCCTCTCCTTTCAAATCATTCACTTTTCCAGAATTATAAATAATACTAAAAGGACACAAACGATCTTATAAACATCATTTGAGCTATTTTCTCAGCGCGTAATATACTGTCACAGACACAGTTTTTCGTACACTATCCAGATGTTCCCTCACCTCAGTGATGATCCTAACCAGGACAGTGTACTGTACCAGGTTGAGAATTGCACCCCCCCCTCCCTGCCCGGCCGCCTCAGGGAACTCTCCCTCGAATAGAGACGGCGCGAATCATGTGTGAAAAATGCGAACAAGTTTTTCTTTTCTCGAGGAGGAAGGAGTAGTGTTCTTTCACTGGTTTGCGTCAGAGAAATATCAAGGCTGCCCACGGTCATTCAGAGAAGCGAGCATGTCACTTTGCCCATTTCGACTACAAACTGACACAGGCCTGGTGAAGTCGATGCTTCGCTGAGTTGGCCGTAGGGAAACAATGCTCTCACTGTGCTGATCCCAGCGTCACTGCCCGCGCCAAAACATTTAGCGCTCAGCCCAAAATCTAGGAGAGCCCGTGGGCCACCCCCGTTTGCGCTCTGGGTAGTCTTTCATTATCTGTCCTACTTTGTTTCTTCTGAGCCATTCCCAGTTGAAATGTTTACCTCTGCTGTGCTTTTAAGCAATGTCTTGCGACGACAACTAGCTTTCTTGCGAGATGCGCTTTGTTCAATTACGAAACGTACCCTTGCAAGTGCGAGACAGAAATGGACAAGATTGCTTCATTAAATGAGTCAAATGCAGTTTCACCTGAGAGGAGAATGTTAAGTGTTAGATGCATATCTTGGGCCTCTTGAAGCAGTAAATCTGGCCTGATGGGGTGTGATTCAATCTCTACTGCTGGCCTAAGTCACATCGGTTCTAATTACCTGTTCACCCCGTGTTCTCTTTCACATAGGAAGTGATCCCTGCAGGTGTTACATTTTCATCCTGGAGCTCGAATTAAGGAACCTAATTCATGTAACAGTACCAAGAGTCTAGATTATCAAAGTGTTTGTAGGTATTTTTTTCCCCAAGATATTGTTGCCTAAAATGTGTTTTAACACTTTTTTTTTTTTTGAATGACTAAAAATAAAATTTTCAGGAGACGAGGACAAAGAATCTGGACAACAAAGTGAATCGAGCTTGACTGTTAAAATTTCCATTTCAGCTATATGTTCTTGAAAGCCTAGCATTTTACCACAGCATCATTTTAGTCACCGACTTTGTGTTCATGTGCACGACTCGTGTGAGAATATGTATATTAATCTCTTTTCATCATGTCCATGTAATTGGCAGATCGTCACAACAAGGTGTCGTCTAAAATGTAAAGATTGTATGAAAGGCACAGCTAATGATTGACTGGAATAATCTTTTTAGATAAGATTAGATAACATTTTACTTGGTCATTGCCCAGAGCCAATGAAATGCGGTTAACCAGAAGTTCACAAGTGGCCTATTTACAATAAATAAATACTATGTGTTATACAAACAGAAGATGCATATAGTAATATAGTAATGTACTGTATAGCTGTGCAACATTGCGCAGTGAATGTGCTATAGTAAACAGGTTAGGTAATAAATATGTGGAATATATATGTATACATATGTCTGTCTATAATAGTGTACAGTGTAATACAGTGTAATAAAGTAACTGTGCAAACATTGCAGTGGAGTAGCATGTCTGGAAGATTACATGCCTAAAAGTAGCAGAATATACAGTACATAATTACATGTGAGTTCTCATTTGTACAGTATATACAGAATAAATACCTACAGTAGTGCATCGATGTGCTTAATTATTGATGGTGCAAAGATGCATAATGTTAAAAAAAAACGAAGCAGTGCAATATAAACAGAAAGCGACAGTGCAGTGATGTGCTTGAGGCCTTGTCTCAGAGCTTTCTGCGATGGTTTTTAAAGACTGCAGGATTCTCTTTGCTGACAGAGATGAGTGGCTCACCAGTTGACTTTGTTCGCCAAGTGCAATTTTAACTGACGTCTGCCAGCAAGTCACCCAACTTTTCGGAGAGAACAACAAACCACATCAGTCACGAGGCAGAACAGTATGTTCTCAAATACGGCAGTGGAAAAGACAATGATAGCAAGGGGATTTTATTCCATTGCAGGTCTGTAACAGTTGTGTTAGATAGATATGCCCATAAAATCAGCCAGTTTTGAGGAATTTTAAGACTGAGTTAATGCATGGGTACATTCCTGAAGGTTGTCTCCAAGTGTTCAGGTGGAACAATGCTTTCATTGTCCAGATCAACAGAATGTGACATTGACTTCAACAAGATCCTATAAGAAATTCCTGCCTGATTATATTTCTCAGACAAACTATGTGTAAAATGTAAGCCGTTTTTTTTTCTTCATGTGGTGCAAACGTGTCTATGAAGCAGACATATGATTCTTGTTGTGCACAACAACCAGTACAACAAGCAGGAAGTTGTAACTTACCATATTCTTAGGTTAATTTATTAGTGTTTCTTCATTTCATCAGCATCTGTTGTGTCTAAGCTTGTTCTACACACACTTTGAGAAAACACTGGTATGTGTGATGATGCTTGTTACATGTATGATGATGCTTGTTACATGAATTGTACATGAATTAGTTTCCCTAATTCAAGCTATTCCCTAATTTCATTCAACCAGGATGAAAATGTAACACCTGCAGAGATCATGGGGTGAACTATAATAATAATAGCATAAGATAATGATAAAAGTAAATACCTTTACGTTTCATTTCGATGCGTTCTCCATTTCTTTAGTTTGTTCAGAAACAAATGTTAGAATAATTACAAGGCATATATTATATATCATGTGCTATACATGTTATAACTAATACATGGACGTCAGAGGTTCACTGACATCTTTAGCTCCTTTGGGTATCGGTCCGATACTATGTTAGAATCAGGGCTGCACAGTTCTTGCTAAAAAGAGAATGACAATTTTTCTGTGTGAGAAATGAGATCATGATTCTCTCACACTCCATAAAGTGAATAATTTAAAAGCTGTTGAACATAAACAAAATGTTAACAAATCCCCCCTCCCCCGACCTGCTCGTGTCAGTGTTGGTGTCGACAGCTTTCAGAGGATGAAGTGGCACTATGTTACTGGCCATGAAACTTTTACACGAACTTCTCTCCTTTATATGTTTAACATTAGCAAGGTTAATTAGATGTGCTAGCTTGCAGTGTATCGCTCTCGCGCTCTCTCTCTCTGTCTTGCTAACCTAGCTTAGCAACACGTTTCTTGTCTGTTTGCATCTCACTTGCTTGACAGAGATTGTGTTGTGTGTGACAACAGTCACGAATGTGAACTTCAACTATTCATTATGTGTGTTATACACAAACAGGCAATGGTGTGATAAACTTTGGAAAAGATAACAGCATTGTACACAGACATGCGTCTCGAATGAATGCACGCGCACGAAATGAAACTCGCATCGCTACATGACAGAAACCGTTCTAAAGCTGGCATAATGTACAATGTTTTTATTCACCAGAAAAGAATAATAATATATAATGTTATATATTTATTATTATTATAATTTTTTATTTTATTTTATTTTATTGCACATTTAATGTTGTGACATCGGCAATGTTGTTTATGAGCGGTTGTCATGGTACCAGTGGAACACAAAGAGCCTAGGTAGGAAAGGAGGTGACCTCCTGCCAATAAAAATGTTTTATTTTTTCTTCTTTTTAGAATGCTCAATTGCTTTATAAGGAAAGCACAATTTTATGTAATGATATATTTTGTTTTTACCCTTAAAAAATTAAGCACTACCAGTAAAAGCTGCACCACTTTGTAAAGAATCACATAAGCAGAGTGTTGCAGGACTTTTCAACTCTCATCTTCATTCCTGAGATTTAGCCTAGCGGCATCTAGCAGTACTGTGCATCTGTTTAACTGTGCAGTGGATGGATTTTACTCTGCACAAATTTGCTATACATGCTGAGCAGTTTCAGAGTTTATGCACTACTAGCAAAGCGATAGCAGGTTAATTTTGTACTCTGTAGGGGTGCTCCGATTGATCGGTCACTGATCATAATTGGCCGATAATTGCTTTGTTCATCTGAAAAGCCGATCAGATGACGCAAAAACTCGCAGTTTTTTTTTTTTTTTTTTTGCGTGCTGCTAAAATGTCTTCATCGGTCTGGCAATTCTATGTGTTGTGTGAAAAAGACAATACATTAGCAATCTGCAACCTGGTGTAACAAGCCAATTCCACGAGGCGGGAAGCACCCAAAGCATTTTAACATGAACCTCATCAGACATTTGAAGGTAGTCACGTAAAGGAATGCGAGCAGTTTTCAAAGTTGGCTCGCGCTAAGAAAGCTCAGCAACTCGTGCGCCGCCGCTCGCTCAGCTGTTGATAATTCCCCTATCTCACCTACGCGGTTTCGCTAGGTGGCCATAAGTACGGTTCATCATGATTCACCGCGAGTTTTGGCGCTGTGATTACGTTTCCATCTTTCCGCTCGAAAAATTTAAAATTATAAATTTTTGGCGGACCTCGCGGATGCTTGCGGACCTTGCAGAACTTCCGGCGACTCACGTCCCACCTGTCTGTTTTATATTGTATAATTTTATACAATCTACAGGAAAGTTAGGGCATTTGTCAAGCCCTAAGCTGTTCCCAAGTACTAACCAAACACAGGCTGCTATGTTTTAAGTTGACATGTTGCTTGCCAATAAATACAGTTGTCAATTCATGATATTCCTCTTCTTGTAATTTCAATAATTAATTTACATTGTTGTTAGATATAGTTTAATAAATAATGCTACATGATAAGGCTTCAAGTAGACCCTGTAATCGGTGATCGGTATCAGCCGATACAGCTTCTAGAGATCGGAAATCGGTGATCGGCCTCAGAAATCCTGATCGGAGCACCCCTAGTACCTTGTACTCCTGGGCAGTGCCAGGTATTGGTGTATGTACTTGGTATCGGCACATACCATGATGGAAGGACTTGTACTTGGCCTGACAAAAAAGACAGGTAGTCCCCAACTTACAGATACAGATATTTGAGATTTGTACGAACCGCAGTTCAACGAACATTAATAGATGTCACGGAACAAATCACGGAAGTAGCTCATGTGTATTAAACAAAAATACAAACAAAACAAATAGACACTGCAAAAGGTACCAATATTTATAATTATATACAATATTTTCAGTGTGCAAGTGAAATGTATAAAATGTCCAAAGTCCTGTATAATGTATGTGTGTCGGTGTGCTGGAGAAATGAATTGGCCTCCGCGGTTTCAACGAATCAGTCCGGGAGCACGATGATAGAAAAAGGCTGTTCTGTAAAGCTTTCCCGATGGTGAGTAATTCTAATTTCTGAAAATACTCAGTCCACATTAGTCATAACAGTGGAAAACAACTTTGAGACAAAATGGCCTCCAGGATTCCCTTCATGATTTAAATTTCACATTTCACTGTGAGATTCATTTCCTTAGGCACAGTTACAGTTTTCAACCACATGATTGCAAAGGTGTTGGGAAAGGGAACCATAGATTTAGTCAAGTGGATTAGTATGCTTCACATTGTATATTTGTACCAAAGGTGTATCAGACTCACTTGTCGGACTTCACGACAAATCCAACTTACGAACATATCGCCTCCTGGATCGGAACTCTTTTGTAAGTAGGGGACTCTGTAGTCATTAGTTCTGTGTGGGCGGATCTGACATTTACTGATTCTGTTCAAAGTGAGCTTGTTAGTGGATATCACAATGTAGTTTCAAAAAGAGTAAAAATTTGAGTTATTGAATTATTTGCAGTTTGAATTTGTTGAACATGTGAAATGTAGAATATTCCATATTTTGGGTAACAGGGTTGAGTGATTGTAAACCACCCTTAGTGTTTCACTAGTGCTTAGATACCATCAAAGTAGAAGGTTTGCTCAGTACACTGGAGCCATGATCAGACTGCCTGCCACATATTTTAATCCCAGCCAGGATTAAAGAGATGTTTTTGAATGATTGAGGTCTGACACATGGATGCCTCTCTTCTGCAAGTTGGCGAAAAAACATCCATTGATTTCCAGGAATCTGGCATTCCACTCACTGAATGTTCACAGGAACTACGGGAGTGAACTCCGAGCCACCTCGTTCAGGATTGTCACTCGCAAACATACAGCCTTTTTTTAAATCTTTGCACCGGTCAGATATTTCTCTGCGGTTAAGTCTCATCATCATACTATACTTGAAGACTGTAAATGTCAATCAGTTGCCTTCTGCCTGAATTCCAGAGAAAATCCCGGTTTGACATGAACACCCCTCATATTATGTATGACTTATGAAAAACGGAGTTAAAAAGGAGATTTTTATGATTATATTTCAAGGTTAAGACTAGTTGGTACATTGTTTATTTGAAAACATTATTTTAAACCATGTGTATGCATATTGCAGGTTGTTGTGTTACGCATGAAAATGTTTTCTCTATGATGTGCTCTTTAAAATCTATTTTTAATCATGAGGGTTGGCAGAAGCCTGCTGTTTACAGATCTTAACATGCGCTGGGAAACATTTCCATTCACGACATTGCCATAGCTGTAGTTTTGAGCTCAACTTTTGCCTCTAGACCTCTTCGTGCTGTTGAAAGAAATGAGCGACAATCGCTGAATAAAGCATGAGCTGAGACTTCCCAGCAGGCTCTGGTTTCACCGCTACACTGACCCGGACTCTGCGAACACTGCAGTCTAGTGCTGTCATTTTGACCTGGAACTCGACAGAAGACTGCCGATAATACTGATGTTATCATATGCCGGTCTGGCTCGTTATCTCTTTCCATCTATAGTTTCGGTATGTCTTTGACATAGGTGTTAAACTGGTTAAAGTTTGTGTGTGTTTGTGTGTGTGTTTGTGTGTGTGTTTGTGTGTGTGTTTGTGTGTGTGTTTGTGTGTGTGTTTGTGTGTGTTGTGTGTGTTTGTGTGTGTTTGTGTGTGTTTGTGTGTGTGTGTGTGTGTGTGTGTGTTTGTGTGTGTTGCCAATGTGCTGATCCTCTGCGATGACAATTGCTAATTGTTTGTGTGTAAGTTACTGTCACATATACATTACCGCACAATGAAATTCTTTCTTCGCATATCCCAGCATAACCGGGTGAGAGCACAGGGTCAGCCATGGTACAGTGCCCCTGGAGCAGATAGGGTTAAGGGCCTTGCCCAGCAATGGCAACCTGGTGGAGCTGGGGCTTGTACAGTTAATCTTCCGGTCAGTAACTCTCTGCCTTAGCCCTCTGGGCTACCACTGATGTCGGAGGAGACCAACCATACTGATGACATCGCATCTAAAACAGCACTTTACTTCAATCTCGGTTACGATTGGCTTCTATATCTGATTCGCCCCATGCTTAAGTAAGCTCTACTGTGCCTGAGACCACCTCTTCAAGCAAACTCCGACATGGTTCCTGAGCCAGATACTCACTGATCATCAAGAAACAGACTTTGGGACCAATGTTCTCAGGAACGACCCCTGGACCCTGATATGAAAATGCTCAAACCTTATTAGTATTTCCTCATTCATAATATAAGGCTTCAGATACATTTTATATATGTATATATATATATATATATATATATATATAGTGGTCAAAGACAGACCTGTGGAAGGTCAGTGGTCTATAGCCCCCTAGTCTGTGGTTTTTATTTATTTATTTATTTATTTTTTATAAACAGTGGAGAAATTTTAAGTCCATCATCATTATCAAAGTAATTAGAAGCTCGTATACTCATTATCCCATTGGACTGGTCACTAGACCAGTGAGATTAATCCAAGCTGAAAAACAGGCTGTTAATAAACATCAGCTTTGCTCTTTTCTGTGAAAATTGTTTCTGGAAAGAAAATCTTTGTGGCTGTAATACATTTTCAAATTATTCTTGTGCACCTTTATATAATGGACTCGATATATCTTAAGTCCAAAAATGTGTTCATAAATTTCTGCCGTTTGAGTCTGTGCAATTTATTTCTTAGTTAAACGGATCTCTGGCCTCTGGTCTCCATAATAATTCTCTTGTTCTCGAAGTCAGCAGATTGTGATATATGGTAGTGACTTATTTTATTTTTTTGCATGATTAATCTTTACTGCTAGTTGCAGTCCCTCTGCTCACCCTTGCACGACTTATCACTGCAATTCAATTCTCGAAGTTTCTCCAGGAATAAGACGTGAGACTCGAGTCTGTTGAACTGTTATTACGGTGTGTTTGTGTGTTTAGCCAGTTCAGGGTCTTTTGATATAATTCTGCTTTATAGCTGTGCAAGCTATTTTGACATCTCTCTCTTTCTCTGTCTCTCTTGCGCGCACACTCATGCATGCAGCTGACGGGTTGGGTTTGTTCTGGACGTATGTCAACTTTTTATTGAGGCACCATGACTAAGTTGGTCTGGTATGTGGGCTTACGTAGATGTGCTGATCCTTGTGCAACTTTCTGTGGAAATGTGGCTCAGAAGAAAGGCTGTATTTTAGTAAATATTCCCTTTATTAGAAGTGATCTGGCCTCAGTCGCAAACTCAACCTATCATTAAAACATTTCACAAATTTAACCCTACCACTGTTTTAACTTTTTTTTTTTTAATCTGTTTTTTTTTTTTATTGCTGTCATTTGGGTCTGTTATTAAAATGAAATCCCATAAAGACCCACTCTGCACTTTTTAAAATGAATTTGTCAGTACAAAAATTCAGCTATTTAGGGCCCAAGCACTATGACATCAGCCCTATGTCGTCATAGTGTGTGAAGGGCTCTCTTGTTTTCCTAAGGATTATTATTTATTTATTTATTATTATTTTTTTTCAACTTTCGCGCTGCATGTCCTGGGCTAAACTCAACAGGAGGCTGGTTATTTTGGGTCGTTCGCAAAAACGCACCCGATGGATTTTGATATACTCCTCCTAGGGAAATTCTACAATCGCGGCCAATGAGATCTAAAGACATTGAGGATGCAAAATTGCAGAGGGATTTTCGATATCTCAAACGAGTCAGCCGTGCTAATGTCTTAAACGTACGGCGAGAAATTACTAATAACTTTCTGTGTGGCATTTACTCGTCACACACAGACTGACACATCTACACGTCACACACCTCTCACACTCTCACACACACTCACTCACTCACTCACTCACTCACTCACTCACTCACTCTCTCACTCTCTCACTCACTCACTCACTCACTCACCACCACCACCACTCACTCACACACACACACACACACACACACACTAATGCACTCAATAAATATTTAGGGCCCAAATTGACATTAGACCTGTATAGTGTGTGATGTGTGCAGGTTGTGAGGTGCGATGGCTTTTTCGAGGTCTTGACACACCCTCGAATGACACATGTTGTGCGGTGCGCCCGGGGTGGGAATGGCACAGGGAGGTTGAGGCCCGTCATCATTGCTAGCAACTATATTTTAATTTGTGATTGTCACAGTGAAACAGTTTGAAATTGAATCTGATTCAAAATGTATATATTGAAATATTGAATATATGTAATGAATGAAAGAAGGATTGATTCTGGTTTAGTTAAAAAAGAAATAATTAAAAAAAAGTAAAAATCCTATACCTTTAATAAGTCTAAGAAGTTTTACTTCAATTATAAAATATACTTTAATAAACTGTTTTTAAAGTTTAGTAGTAGACATGGGGGAAATTCTGTGATTTAGAATTATGACAATTATTTCCCCTTAAATGTAGGACTAAATCTTAGTAAAGATCAAAATTGATTCACAAAACATCTTGCATCTAAAAACAGCTCCTAAGGTAACAAGTGTTAAGAGGCTTTTAAGAGGCGTAAGAGTTTCTGTAGCAGAAACAAAATGATGGAAAGAAGAAATATTCTTCAAACAATAAACATAAAAGTAAACATTTCTCGTCGGTCCAATTTGGTTTCCTTGTTCTTTTCCTTCCTTCCTTCCTTCCTTCCTTCCTTCCTTCCTTCTGTCTTGGATTGTTTACTACATACCATCCAAAATGAAATAAATATTAAATATACTAAAAAATTTAATAGACTGTCCTGCAATCATGTAAACTGGTAAAAGGTGAGCAATTTTGCTCCCATCAGTCTGAAGTGAATCACGAGTAATACAATCAGTATGGTAAATAAATGTAAGAACTTAAATATAGTAGCTACTTGCTTCAAAAGTAGATACATTTGAAATTTTTTCTCTTTTAATTAACTTTAAGATATTTAGCCTATAACAGAAACTTTGCATAAAAAAGCCTGCATTCATGGTTATATAATTTCCTATTATATACAAACATTATGATTTCACTCTCTATTCTATTTTCACAAAGAGCACATTTTAATACCTTTACAAATTTTTTTATCAACTAATCACAGTCCTTGAATTGCTGCCTCATCCCTAGCAACGGGGTCAACCATGCCTCCTCACTAAGATAAAGGGTTTCATAACTCACTTTCGGTCTAGGACTCCCAGCTAGGACGCTAAACTAGGAGCTCTCTGAGAGAATTCTAAGAATCTTTGTGAATATGAGCCCAGATGTTTCTCATTTCAGCTTGTACTGAGCGTGACTGCATCAGGAAAGAACAAGTTGCATCATGCCATCTCTAGTAGCTACATTAGTTAATAATTAGTCTTGTTCTTAGAGATGGTGGAGAAATTGTTTTGCCGATGCAGTATATCGCCGTTCTTTTGTGTCTCAATTTATGTATTGGCTCACTGACGGCAAATTATTATTATTATTATTATTTTACATAATTCCTCTATAATTCTAGGGGTGGTGCTTTCTAAAGAGTCTAAACATCGGTAGCACAGAGTCCGTTGTGGAAGGAGCTAATTATTTGCCGAGTTCAGTTAGAATTGTGATTAAAACTGAAAAAAATTTGATCTGGATATTTTTTAAATCCTGTATTTTGCAATACAGATTGAATCGGCACCTAGGTATCGTGAGATCATCTCGGGATTCCTATACCTACTCGTCATGTTATTCACAATATGGTTAGAAAGTAAGTATAGGATGTACCTTTTTTTTTTACTAGTGTTCTTTTTAAAATCAAGACACTTTCTACCCCAAGTTGCTACCAAACTGTTATCTCTCTCTCTCTCTCTACCATCTTGCACTTCATTTCAGTCCAGGGCAGTATCATGGGCGAGACTCGTGGTGAAACCTGTGCCGCATCTAATTGGCAGCCAACCAGCAATTCCAATAACGCTCGTCATTTGCATACTTTTGAGAAACTTTTGTCTCTCAACTTTTTTTTTTTCCTCCTCGCCCGTCTCTCGCTTTCACAGTCCTTTGTGCAGGATGAGGAATGAATGGGAGGCGGGAAGAAAAATGGGAATGTTTCATAAAGAATACAATGCCATGGTAAAAAGGAAGCCTAAAGAAGTCGTAGCCACATCAAAGGCCTGTGATCGAGTGAAAGCATGGTCATATCGCGGTGTCGTTCACTCATTGTGTCAGTAATGTAGTAGAATATCACCCTGGTCCACCCGTCACACAGCTGATGGTTTGTTCTACACAAGGATTCTCGTGTGATATATAGACTTTAGCCACACTGTAAGTGACCTTGCTGTTGAGCTTGTTAATAAATCACACATTAACAGTGCATGTCAGATTAATAGAGCCTGCAGTCAGTTGTCTACAACATGCTTGAACATGTGACGGCCATAACAGGTTCTCATGTTATGACCGTAGCTATTGATATTGGTATTGTACAACGTGAGCTGGACAACTCACCCCTGATATGATATTCGACAAACTTCTTACTTTATATGAAATTAAAGAAATTGCGGTGGTGTTTTTTTTCTAGCATGTAACACTACCGTCTCTGTTTTAGTAAAATCAGTGGAGGCTGGACAAAGGTCATTATAGCCAGTTATATTTTGCATAAAAGCTGAGGTAATGTGGACAAAGCTAGCAGAGGAGACCTGAGCAAAAATAAGAATTATGCTAATCTTTTAAACTTATTAAAAGGCCAATACATTTTAATCTGTCTGAATTTATTGTGCGAGGGGTGTTTAAGTCAAACCAGGACATTTGATTGTACAGAATAACAGAGCACAGTTATGAGAGTAAAAATCTTTATTTATCTTTATTTATTTATATAATCACCGGTGCCATGATTGGACTGCCTGCTTTGCGTCTGAAACACTGGCCTTCCAGGAACTCCCTTAATAGCGTAAACATGTGGAACTGACTTGGAGCGAGGTCAGGACTGTACAAGGGATGTAGCAGTAACTCCCAGCTGAGTTCCTGTCATGTCCAAGAGGTGTTGGTGTGTAGTCAGTTGCCACAGACTCTTTCTTCTCTCCCGCACTGTTCATGGGAACGACTGCAGTGGGCTTCGAACCATCTTAGCCTGGATCATCATTGACACATGTACAGGCTTCTTTAAAACGTTCACACCAATTGTATGCTTTACTTTAACAGTCTCTTTGTCTCGTCTCCTATAGTGCTTGAAGTGTTCTGTAAATGTCAAAAAAAAAATTTTTTTCTGTTTTCTTTTCTGAGAAATTTCATCACAGGCTCCAGTTTGACATGAACACCCCTCGTATAATGGATAGAATGAACGGTCCCCTTGGAAAAGCTGTGTCCTTTTGAGGATGCATCTATTTTGAGGGAACTATAATCTGTAGAAATCCTATTGCTGATGAGTAGATATGTAGTGTGACAAAGCAGTATAGATAGTGAGTGAATGAGTGAATGGGTTAGATACCCTCAGGTCAAGGCTATGTAGTCTTGGGTCTGTGGTGTCCCCGCTGATGTCTATCAAACCTACTTGGTGGATCTTTTAGGGTTTTAGGTTATATGTGGAATGTCAACTTTTCAAAACAGCCGAGACCAGATCCAGTCCTGAGCGCCGGCAGTAATAAAATGCTGACTGCGCACAAATGTGCATCCACTGCGCATTACAATATTCATAATTGTGCTCTTGCCTCCTGATTGCTGTAACCTGTCATTTCTGCTGCTCTTCATCCACAGGAAAGCTATTAAAGCTGAGATAAGGCAATTTGTGTTTAGATGTATAATTCAAAGCCACAAACACACTTGGCTTTCAATCTGGCAGTTATTACTGCAACAGAAGAAGAGTTACTCTGCAGAGGGTCATTTAAGCAGCAAACATTTACAAATGAGAAAAGGGCCCATTGATGACGAATTTGTAAAGTGCAGAAATTTGGATTTTTTTTGTCTCTGTTAAATGGAATAGATTCCCTAACTCCACAAAGCTAATACTTTAGTGCCTTTGTGTGCAATGAAGTGTTTGAGCATTGCAAAGTTACACCAGTTCAGAAAATGCTAGTATCGAGGCCAGTGGTGCAGCTCAAACTGCGCAATGGAGGAAAGGTAATATTCGCTCGAGCCACATTTTCCGTACATCTGGACATGCTTAGGTTCCGAGGCAGGATGAATAAAGTTTTCAGTCCTGTCTTTTGCCAACATGGTGGTGGATCCATAACGGCATGGGCGGCCATCTCACAGGAGTCATTATGTGCACTGATTTCTCTGTGCACGCTTTACAGGACCATGAGGCTGGGTTTTTTTTTTTTTTTACAGGGCCAGGTGCATCCTGTGGTACAAACTGGGTTTCTTCATGATGTTCCTTACATTCTAAGATAATGGTGCCTCTGTATATAGTAAATGAATCATTTTCTGAACACAGTCATGAGACAAATGCTTTCAAGGGCATCTTCAGGCAGCAGCGCAGAAGACACAGGCCAAGTAGAAAAATATATTATTGTAAATTTGCCGATGTCTCTGCTGCAACGATCCTTTTTCTGTACAGATCTTGCACTTGGGTCGTGAAGATTGAGTCTGTCTCTAAACCAACTGTCTGCCATAATGAGGAAGGATAAAAGAGGGAGAGAGAGCGAGGACCTTGTGTTATAAAACTGACTTGTTTGAGAGAACCATGTTCTTTGCTTCAGTCTCTATCTTACCTGCTGTGGGACATCACAAATCATAAATCATGTTAGTTAAGTTAAGTTGAATGCCATATGCAATTGTTTTAGTAGAAAACTGCATTTCCACAGCTCCTGCATTTTAAATGGCGTCTTCAACATGCATACAAAATAGGAAAGCGTGACGAGATTTGATGAGGAACGATCGAGCCTCTCAGCTGTTATATTGACAGAGCTGATTCCAGCTCGATTAAGCACGGCTATTCTCAGAGGCGCTTCTGCTTCTATCAGACGTGTGCTGGTTGCCATAAGGATCGTGATTTCTGCACAGCTTCAGGTTTGCTTTTTTCCTAATTGTGTGGCCTGAATTTAGATCTTGAGGACATTCGATGCAATTAAGAACAATTAAGGCAAGGCTTTCCGAGGCTGACGGCCCCACACTGAGTATCCTTTCCGTTAAAACGCCACGGAGAAGCCTTTTAATGTCTCTCCCCGTGTAGCTCCGTTTTAGCACGGCTTTCCGCTCTGCGTCTGCCGAGTGAACATGTGATATTTAATGTGCTGCTCGCTGTTTCAAAAACATACACATTAATGCTCAGTGGGCTTTTCCTATTCTAGTTACTTTCACACATTATTATTCACGCAGCGTCGTCTTAATACAAGTACATTTTGATTATAATGATTATTTAATTGGCACTTATTTTTTTTCTCCCTTACCAGTCGTGTATTTTCTGTGTTAGGTTATGTTACTGTAGCTCATCTTCTCCTTCTCCTTACATTAGTGTATTCATATCGATCTACTCGATATGAATACACTATCGAGTTTCACTGATGACACTTCTTTTATTTATTAACCACATATACTGTTAGAACTTTGATTCCTAAGACAACCTGTTCAGTATTTGCTGATACGAGTGAATGACATAATGCAGTTTAGTAGACTCTGGTTTAATGTGTGACCAACTTTGTTAAGAATTTGTGACGGACTTACTTTTAGTAATGACATGGAGAATAACTCTTATTAGAGTAATTTATCAGAGTTAAATCACATTTGTAAGCTGATAACATATCAGTTTAAAGTTATAATATTTATTACATACCTTTATTTTGTTTTTTGATAATCATAGGTTTATGATCATTGGGGTTGAAGATGGATGTAAGATTGTTTGCTAGTTTCATTTCGGTCCTTGCAGTGTACATTTTTATAAAGGCAGTCTAAGTTATTTGTAAAATAGCGTTTGGTACGTGTTTTATTTTTTTTAAATATATTGGTGAATCCTTGACATGATGCTTCACGGTTATTTACACTTCCATATCATTATGTACATTTATAGGTTTACCCCTTATGCATTTTAAAAAGATGAAAGATTAATTTCTCTTGTAAGCAATCAGAAAAAAATATTTAATCTTTTGTAGGTCTTATTTGTAGGTCAAAATATCAAGGTTTTTATTTCATATAGTACCAGTCAAACGTTTGGACACAAGTTTGATTTATTTTCTGCATAATAGAACAATCTTGCATTTTTTTCAAAACTGTGAAATAACACACATTGCATTAGGTGACAACAACAGTGATTAGAAGGTCAGATGTCCTGGAATAGTTCTTGCAAGAAAGTGCATTTGCAAAAACCCAGCAAGCACAATGATGAAGCTGGCTCTCATGAAGACCATCCCAGGAACGCAAGACCAAAACGTACCTCTGCTGCAGAGAAGTTTGTTTAATGACTAATAACTCAGATTAGAGCCGCTACAGAGTAAAAGCAGAATCATCTCAATATCAATTGCATATTTTGGATTCCTTTAGCATTGTTTTAAATGTAGAAAGAAATAAAAATCAGGAAAGACCATGGAATTGGAAGTTGTGTCCAGATTTTTGACTGGTAGTGTATAAAATTTCAAATAATGCTTTAAACGGCAACAGTAGCTATCATGATGTTGCTAATTTATACAACCTGTGGCTTTATGCTCCTTATATATTTTTTTGTAATTACATTGTAATTATTGGTAAATTTTGTAATTGCAGAAAGTGTGTAAAAATAAAAGTGTATCATCTTTGTGAAATGTTTAATATAAAAACCCTTTTCGATTCTTAGCTCTGGTTTATCCATGATGGCTTTTTTCTGAAATCAACTTTTAGATGAAATGTATAAAGGTACTCATGCACACTAGAATTGTGAGCTTTACACCAATCCTGGGCTACGTCTAGTCTATTGATAAAAAAAATTATCTATGCCATATATTTAAAAACTGTATTTACAATTCTGTGTGTATGGAACTTTATAGAACTGCACTGAGGCCAGTAGTCAGCTCAGAAGTGATGTCTTACACCACTAGAGCTGTGTGATTTAATTGAGCTTTTGTTGATTGTTTCAGTTAATTGAATTGTTGGGTTAATTTATCACCTTTTAAATTATTTAGGTAAACTTTCAATTGTTAATAAGTCTACAATGAAATTGCTTAACCATAGCTTTAAAAAAAATTTTTTTTAAAAGTTGCTTGAATTTTCTGCCAATACTCATGTTTTGCGAGAGTGTCGCTTCATCTTTTGAGTTGCCGCAGTACCACCATCTACTGGAATAGAGCTGTGAATCACACATTAAATCACACACCTCTGTACGAGACTGGCAGAAGATTGGCACGGTGAAAAAAAAAAAAGATTATCGCTTTATCTAAGATGACTTTGAAATGTTGCGTAACTCGTGTTGCTGATCGTTAGAATGTTAATTAAATACCTTGAATATTTCAAAACCTGTAAACTGTAGATGCTTGAAATAATTCAGACAGCTTTGGTGCTGTTGAATCGAATCCGACTGAAACACGCAGTGCTCAAAAATGTAATCAAATTGAATTGACAGTCTACCCATGAAGTACCAAACAACAGACGAGATAAAAAATCTTTTGCGTCTAAAAAGGAAAATTTTATATTAAGCTTCAAGAATAAATTCCAGAATAAAGCTGGAATTTTAATATTGAATGCATACAATAACACTGCTTGCACATGCATTAATGCTTTCGCCTGCTTGTCTTTCTCGGTTTTATGTAATTGTCGATTGACATTTTCGTACTGGTGATTTGGAGAACTAGTTTGTTTTAGATGGTCAAAGTCTACTTTTCACTCTGGTATTCTTGTGCCTGGCACCTTTCTACTCATATGTTTGATGTACAACTGGATGTTTAAGCAACTCGTGTCTCTCCTCACAATAAGGAACAGTGGATGCAAACATACCATGGGCTAAAGTACGGTATGGAGCTTTTTGTTTTCCAAAATGCATTTAACACTGCGTCCTGCAAATTCACATTCTTATGGCAGCTTTCGTCTGAATGTGCCAGCGGCCAAAGTAATCACACTGCTGTATATTGGAGTCGTATTGGATCCGTTGAGGTGTGTTCTCCATGTTAATTGGAGTCTGTTTTGTAGCCATTCTGTGTGATCGGTGCTTTGCCGTTTCAGCAGACAGAGGTGCGTTTTATGAAACGTGGCCTGCATTTGAGTTTTTTCCATTTTTATGTAACCTCGCATTGGCACTCAAAAATTGGATTATTACACTAACGGCTTTTTCTTTCCTCGCCAGTTTTTTTTATTCATTTAGTAGTGTGTGACATGGAAAGGAGCTGTCATTAACTTGGGTGTGTGTGTATAAGTGTGCGTGTGTGTGTAAAATTGAAGAGAGTCCTGTATTCTTGTATTTCACTTGAGTTCTCACCATCTACCCCCCCCCCCCCCTTTCAAAAAACTCCCTGTTTCTCAAAGGCTTTTTGTGCTCTTCCCCAGGATCCTTCTTCAGCGATTAATCAGTTTTCCATTCCTGGAGAGATTATCACAACCCTCCCGTATATATACCGAACAGCACTGCTCGCTCACGGTCCCGCTTGTTCCCTTCATTCTTTTGCACTTACCATTCTCTTTTTATACCCCTCAGCCTTTTCTGTTTTGTTCATTTCTAATATACAGACTTTCAGCCGAATAAGTTTTTAGTGATTGATGAATGAGTACAAGTGAAAGAGTGGGAGTCAGATAAAGTGGTGTTCAAGGTTCAGTTCCCATTGGATTTGTGCTAATGGTCTCTGTAGCAGAGAGAGAAAAAGAGAAACCAGTCTTTTTTTTTCCTTTTTTTTTTCTTTCTTTTTTTAAATCTGCTTGCATTTTAGCAGATTTTGATTTCGCAGATGGTAGTAATTTGGAAAATGCTCAACTCATAACACATTTTATGCCTGAGCAAAATGGCACATTGATGATAACAGGGTAGAGGGAACATATTTTGAATAAGTAATGTTCTAGCGCTTGGGACTTAAATAAGTCAGGTTCAGCTGAATTCAGTGTTAATGAAGTTTCCTTCAAAAGTATTGGAATGATGGGGTCAAATTTTTTGTTTTAGGTTTGAGATCATAATGACAAAAATGACAGTCTGGTTGGAGATCTTGTCGCATGGTCTGCTTGGGATGCCTGTGGTGAAGGTGGACACTTGGACTTGGCAGATGCAGACAGCTGTTCTCTGATTTGTGAATGCACTCACTCAGTAGTTCAGCAATGAAATTCTCACAAAGTTTTGTAACTCAGCCTCCAATAACGAAAGTGGACTTCATGTTCACTTAAACGCTTTTCCTGTTTTACTGGACTTGCAGTCTCTTAACAATTATAAAAATTATACTTTATACTTTTCCTCTCACTTTAACTCATTAGTTTTTTTTTTTTTGATTCTGTAAAGTTGTTTTGCAGCTTTTATGAAAAAAAATTAACTGAATATAATTTCTGATATTATCTAGTTGTACTGAATAACTGAATGTGGCATCTCTGATGGTAGATCATCTAAATTTTAGGTGAGCAAAAATATTGGAACATGTAGTCTGACTGTAAACAGCACTTAATCTTTGATTACATGTCTTTTGTATGCATCAACTACAACAAATGCGCAATCCACTGCAAGCATCAAACTGTTGGTTCTTCTTTTTTTTATTTTTTTTTTATTCTTTATTCTTTTCAAGCATCGACTGCAGCTTCTTCGAGTTGTGGTTTTGTTTGAGGGTTTCTCCTTTTAGTCTTCTCTTCAGGATGTGAAATGCATGCTTGATTGGGTTAAGGTCAGCTTACTGGCTTGGCCAGTTTGAGAGCTTCCCCATTTGTTACCATGATGAAGTCCTTTGTTGTGATGGCAGTGTGTTTTTGGGTCGTTGTCCAGCTTTATGATGACAATTCACTCTGCTGCTACCTTCATGAGTTACCGCCAAGAAACATTTGTGAAACCGTTCCAGAAACAGCCATACAAACCCCAGCCACAACACTACCGCAACCGAGCGTGACTGATGAGCTTGTATGTTTTGGATCATGAGCAGTTCTCCAAACTTGGATCCTTACATTGCTCTGGTAGATCTAAATGCACAACTTGCACACATTTTATGATCCCATACCTTCACCCCTGGGTGTAGGTAATTGTGCAAACTGTGTAGGGGGGAAAAGGAGCATAAGGTTTTTCATTAACTGCTGCTGTTTACGTGGCTGACATTTGCAGTGTCTGAGCGCACCAGTTTCTTTAACTTTAAGCAAATTCTTGATGGCTTGCTTTTCACTTGATGGCAGCACTCTGGCCTTCAGGTTGGTTTATCCTTTTTTTTATATAAAACAAATGTGGTATTTACACGCAAATCCCAGGGCACAGACCATGAGTAATAATAATTAATAATAATAATTCATAATTATTTTTTTTTTGTCCAAACAATCAGTCTAACAGGACAAACCTGGACAACAAAAAACAACCTGTCAGTCATATGTTTTTTTTTTTTTTTTTGATCATTTAAAAGTTTGTGTTCAAACAAAAGGCACCACATTTTTAAACTGTTTAAAATCAGGAGATAAAAGCTGCCGTTCTGATCGTTTTTTTAATTTTATTTTTTATCTTAAACCCAGATGTCTTCAGTGTACAGGGAAAGAAAAAAAAAACAAAAGAATTCCGCTTGCTGTATTTTGCTAGTATTTTGCAGGATACTGTACTGTAGCTCAACCATGCTTTCACCCTGAACAAATAAGCAAATCCTTATTTTCCCATAAACAGTGTCATAGTGTGGCAAGTGATCTCACTGATCGGCAGTTGTGCATAAGATTTCGACTAGACAGTGCATGCTTTTTATTGATCACCTACAACGTATTAACTTTTACTAGCTCTTCCTGCATGGTCTGAGCCCTGCAATCTCTCTGCTCACGCTGTGTGTTTGAGCGACCTGGGACGGCTGAGAGTGCTCAAACCCCATGTTTAAACAGAACCCCTGAAAGGATTTGTTCATTGACGAGACTATAAAAAATGTTTTATACAAAAACGATATCCACAGCATCGCAAGCAATTCTTTGTCAAAAAGAAACTTTATTCTTGGCAGTTTTATTTTGTAAAGAAAAGAAAACTAGTATGGATGTGAAAAATGGTTGAGAAGAAGCAGGGAGTATGATCCATCTGACCTTCCAGCAGACTGCTGGTTGTTTGACTGATTTATCAGGCACCCGAATCCTGCTCACACTGCATGTTAAGTGACGACCCATTGGGCCGAAATTTAGGCTAACTATAAAATTGTCAGGGGTGACTGATTCAGTACTCAAAACAGAGCTATTAATAGTCCATACAGTATCTGTCCAAACTTGTCATCATATGGAGTGTGGTGAGATAAAAGCAAAGAACACATCGAGTGAATGTTTTTCTGCGCAGAACCTCAAAATGTCTCAGACGGCCCTTAAAATGATATATTAAAGGCTATTGCGAAACAAGCATTGGCTCAGTTCACAGACGCACACGCGCGCGCGCACACACAGACGCACACACAGACGCACACGCACACGCACACGCACACGCACACGCACACACACACGCACACACACACGCACACATATATATATAAGCCAACTGGTGTTATTATATCTAAAGATGTGTCCGGAGCTTTTCATGCAGATTGCTCTGTCCAGAATTTAGAATGCACAAACAGTTCAATACTGTAATGTAATATTTAACAAAAAAAATCGATTAAGTTTTTCCAAGAGCGCTGAGGCTTCGAAACAAGGCTGCGCGTGTGTGCGCGTGTGTGCGCGTGTGTGCGCGTGTGTGCGCGTGTGTGCGCGTGTGTGCGTGCGCGTGCGTGCAGAGAGACATTTCTCCAACTAATACTGAATTTTTTTTTTTACTCCTGCATTCTAATGAAATTCTAGGGGAAGCCACGACCCACATGTAGTGTTAAAACCATTTTATTAAAGTTAAAGTCTCAAAGTATATTAGAGGCAGAAAACCCCAGGATGAGGCTTTAATATATTTACCTCTGCTGCGTTTTAAAATGAAAATCTATAATAACATCAAGAAAGGCTCTGCATCCATGTCAACGCTTAGTGGTTCTGTTATGCACTCAAATGCACCAGTTTCTCAAGAAAGACTAATGAGGAGTAACTAAATATGTAATTTAGGTCTGTAACTGCAAATCGGGTATGTTTCTCAGGTCATACCCAAATGTCCATACAGTGAGACCATGGAACAAATAAACCAACAATTAATTTCATAAATAGCTGGAACATTCATAAAATGTGTGCAGTGGTCCCATGATCAGTTGTGATCAGTTGGGACCGCTCCAAATTTCCTTCCCAATCCTGTGGTACTGCTGAGTCCCTCTCAGCAGCCAGGCCGCTCACACGCGCGCACGCACACGCGCGCACACACACACACACACACACACACACACACACACACTCTCTCTCTCTCACGCGCACACACACACACTCCAGCTCTCTGTAAAGACCCTTCACATGACTCGGGCCTGCTCTGGGGGTCTCTCTCTCTCTCTCTCTCTCTCTCTCTCTCTCTCTCTTTCTCCCCCTTCTGTTCCAGCTTTTGTTCTTCCCTACCCTCCTTCTCCCCCCCCTCCCTCCCCACTACTGCTTGTACTCACTGCCCCCACGCATGCTTTATACTCCCCT
>JAAGKR010005370.1:2500-12473 GCA_011419295.1 Clarias macrocephalus | reverse complement strand
GAGAGACATTTCTCCAACTAATACTGAATTTTTTTTTTTACTCCTGCATTCTAATGAAATTCTAGGGGAAGCCACGACCCACATGTAGTGTTAAAACCATTTTATTAAAGTTAAAGTCTCAAAGTATATTAGAGGCAGAAAACCCCAGGATGAGGCTTTAATATATTTACCTCTGCTGCGTTTTAAAATGAAAATCTATAATAACATCAAGAAAGGCTCTGCATCCATGTCAACGCTTAGTGGTTCTGTTATGCACTCAAATGCACCAGTTTCTCAAGAAAGACTAATGAGGAGTAACTAAATATGTAATTTAGGTCTGTAACTGCAAATCGGGTATGTTTCTCAGGTCATACCCAAATGTCCATACAGTGAGACCATGGAACAAATAAACCAACAATTAATTTCATAAATAGCTGGAACATTCATAAAATGTGTGCAGTGGTCCCATGATCAGTTGTGATCAGTTGGGACCGCTCCAAATTTCCTTCCCAATCCTGTGGTACTGCTGAGTCCCTCTCAGCAGCCAGGCCGCTCACGCGCTCACGCGCTCACGCGCTCACGCGCACACGCGCACACGCGCACACGCGCACACACACACACACACACTCTCTCTCTCTCTCTCTCTCTCTCTCACGCGCACACACACACACTCCAGCTCTCTGTAAAGACCCTTCACATGACTCGGGCCTGCTCTGGGGGTCTCTCTCTCTCTCTCTCTCTCTCTCTCTTTCTCCCCCTTCTGTTCCAGCTTTTGTTCTTCCCTACCCTCCTTCTCCCCCCCCTCCCTCCCCACTACTGCTTGTACTCACTGCCCCCACGCATGCTTTATACTCCCCTCGCACACATTTTTGAACCTTCACAGAGAGCAAATGAGAAAGGCAGAAGCACACAGAGGCGTGCAGGTTGCGAGAAAGAGAGGACATGGTGCCCAGAAAGTTCAAGGCGAAAAAAAAAAAAAAAAAAAAACAGAAAGGGTCCTGGAAAGAAAACGAGTGAGAATAAAGTAGAGGATAAGGCAGATAGACTTACGGCAGCAGAGGGGCAAATAAAGTGAATTAGTGGCGGCAGAGATCTGGAGAGAGAAGAGTTCACACACAAACACGCATACATGCACACTTCTCAGCATTGCTGTGGAAACTAAGTGGATGCTCTCGCCTGGAGTCCGCACTAAGCACAGAAATGATATGACCTCAATAAAAGCGAGAGGGAGAACACGGCCCGACATTCATAGATGTCTTTGTGTCCTGGAAGAGCAGAGAGAGGCGAACCCCAGGTCCGTTCTCTCATTTCTCTTCCCTTCGGCCGAGGATGTAACGGGTGCCCTTATTGTTTTAACACGACCACACTAGCACTCACACACTTGTTTTTTTTTTCCCCGTTTTACATCTGCTTTCAAATATTCAACTGTTTTTCGAGTTCCTGTAAACCTTTTAATTCCCTTCCTTTTAAATTGTCATGGAGTATTATTTATTTCTCAGTAGGGCTATAGAAGGGGTATTGTGATCAATTAACACTTACAATTATTATTATAATTTATTTTTTATACAGTTTCTCTGCATTTGTAAATAATTTTTAATATACATTGCCTGAGCAAAAAAAAAAAAAAAGTTTCCATTTCAGAAAGTTGGCTCGCATCAAATCAAATATTAACCAAACATCAAAATGTCTTCGACAGTTCAACACTTTAAAACCGGCAAATGTGTTCAGAACAAATGATGCATGTCTGATTACAGATCAATTAAACGATTGATGAAGTTACATTGTACAAAATCTGTTTAACTGTGAAAGTAAGAGCAAGTGAGAGATTGGTGCTAAACAGTCATGGTGTTAAAAATGTTATTGAAACTAATTAGAAAAAAAATTGCTAGAGATCATAACTCTGGATGGGAAAAGGTCATGTGGTGTGATGAGTTTAGATCGACTCTATTTCATAGTGATGGGGGGTGGGGGGGGTTGGGAATCATGCATAGTGTCCACTGTACAAGCTTCTGGAGGCAGTGTTATGATGGTCAGGTTTCGGCTCAGCAATGTTATGTGGCAATAAAATTCATCCGCTGATGATCTGAATTACCAGGGAATCACGTCTGTGAAGTTTTTCTTCCCTGATGGCACAGACACTCACACAATCCAGTGACTTTAATTGTTGAGTGTTATGAGGAGTCATTTTCACACATGGCCACAGCATTGCTCACCATAATCAAAGCTGAGTGAAATATTAGTGTGTGATGATTATCTATCTATTTATTTATTTATTTATTTGGCCAGGCAGTGTACAGTATATTACAAACAGGCAAAAAAAAAATCTACAAACAGTTGTAAAGTGTTGTAATATGATATTTCATCACATCACCTGGTTCTGATTATAAATGTACTTATTCATTTGTCTGGCTTTGTGTAATAGAAATGTGTGCGTGTGTGCTTGTGAGAAAAGAAAACCTCACTTCTGTGTTCCGCAGGGCCAGCAGCGTGAGACTAGATCATTTAGAGGTCAGGTCTGAGCAGAAGATGAGGACGGATGTGACTCTCATGCTTAATAAATTCACACAAGGTTCTTCGTTTTAAAAAGGCACATGGCTCTCTTTCTCTACGCTAGCGGTATTTCCTAAACATTGTTCGAGTCTCGATGACGACTGCCAATGTTGTCTGCCGTTTTAAATATCTGCGAAAAGAAATGACTTGTACTTCAATCACCTGGTCTGTCGAGTGCTTGTTTTGTGTGTTTGTGGTTTCTCAGATAGGAAATAGATGCTTGCAAATCTGTACGCTTGCATGCCACGAACAAAGTGGCAACCATCGAGAATAACTCGGTTATCAGAACGCAGTATTTAAAATAGTATCGTGATCTTAGAGCCCGGCTGCCGCCCAGCATCCGGACAATGTCAATGTTTTTTCATTTTTAAAAGCACAAGCTGTTAATTCTATAGAAAGATTTATGATGTATTTTAACTTAAGCTGCCTGTGTTGATGCAGAAACACGTCTCACTTAAGATGCTCAAAATTCATGAGCTGAAAGAACAAGTGAATAAAGAGACTGTGGTCTAAATAAATGTAACTAACATGTCGTCAGCCTTTGTGTAGGAGATGGCTACTTGGATATATAAAATATAATAATTAAATATACTGAAGACACATCAGTTTGACTGATGTTGTCGCTGAAAGCATGTGTCAAAACTGAAACCAAAGCTTTATAGTCAGAGCGATTGTAGTACTGTCGGGAAATCTGCATGTAAATGATGTTTATGAGCATAATGACTAGAGATGGGAGGAAGTTACGAACCACGATTCTTTTGTCTGTCAATTCATGAAACGCCACACTGACTTCAAAATCATTTTTAATTTGCAAATATTTTTGCATTTGAGGTTGCAGTTCTTCTGTAGTCCTACAGGTTTAAACTGTTCACACATTGACAAGCAGTGCAACATCCTGTGTGGTAAAGTAGGAGCGAAGCTTGTTTAGAACTGTAAAAAAAATATTTTTTTTATTTAAGTACTATTAAAAGGGGATATTTAAAATCAGGATATTAAAAGAATCTCAATACAAATGGAATCGGCACCTACTGTAGGTATCAGGATAATTTCGTATCGGATGGTCCCTGGCGATTTCAGATCATTCAGCGTGACGGACTGCTGCTTTTCCTCCCTCTGTGTCGTGAATCAGAAGCAGTGCAGCTGTTCAGAGCTCAGTTTATTCAGGGACTCGCACCGCGTCTAACGGAGTGTTGTGTGGAACAACTATGAACCAACTCGACAATGCGCTGATGTTTTAAACAAAACAAAAACAGACCTCATTTGTTTAATTGGCAAGAAATGTAGGGTAAGGAATCAAGTGTGAGGAGGCTTTATGTTTTCAGGCCGTCCATCTGTCCTTCCTTTCTGCCGTGGAGTACAGTTACGTAGCGCGGTATCTCAAGAACGAGTTGTTGAGCGTTTGTGTGTTGAGATTTGTGCAGAATTATTTTAATAACCAGCTGATGAACAGATTCAGTTTTAAATGGATCCAAACACTGTCAGGGGTAAATTTTGGAAAGTTTTCCTTCAGTAGATTCCTTTCCTGTTTTTCACACAAAAATGTTAATTGTATGTTTAGGTACTCAAAGGCTTTTTTTTTTTCTAGCTTTGAACTCGGTCCATCCATCTGTCTGAGATTAAAGATACTTGTAAGTTAGTATAATGTTTTCTGATATTATATGAACTTGTCAATGCCTCTGTGCCCAACACCCTCATTGCACTTCCTGATTCCTTATATGGTAACACTTCCTATCGTCCTATCTGTGTCCTGAGAATTATATACAAACAATTCACGTCCCTGGAACCCTTTTGTTTAACCGGAGAATGCTGATATGTTTCCGTATCTTCTGTCTGTCTCCATGATGTACGGGGGCTTACATGACACAGGGCACCTGGGCAAATGCTTAAATATGCTGTTTGCTGATAATAATCAATGAAACTCAGACACATTATGCATGCGTGTTTGTCCATCTCTCAGTTCAGATCACCGTCTGGTAAGCGGTGCAGTGGACACGTCAAGCAATGTTTCTTTTTATAATTCATCTTAAACTTTAGCAGTTACCCAGATACCTAGTATTTTTTTTTTTTTTTTTTTTTTTTTTACACTTTATATAGATTTTTATTATAACCAGTCAATGAACTGACTCGATTTTTAAATTGAGCCCAACAGGGTCAAGGTCACAAAAAGGTCAAGTCTGAAATAGGGACTGTCCCTCTCTGGTTATCAGAGGGACTGTTTTAGTGCAACTGCCTCTCCTTTCCTTGTCTTTATAACACCTGACTTGCTGCTGAATGTGCTTGACTGTGTTGCTGTGTCAGTGTACAAATTGCTTGTGCTTAGACATGCAGAGATAAAGTGTGTGTAATCTCATTTAAGTCCACGCAGCTCCTGAACAAATCGTCTGTAGTTCATCTTAAATTTAATTCCAGCGCAGTCATTTTGCAGCAGAATCAAAAGTTTGAGGATGTGGTTTGCTCTGGGCTGAGGTCGAAATGAAAAGGCCACAGTTCTCCAGCACATTCTGGAGGTGTGACCACATCGCTATCACATGCAGAGGACCCACTGGAAGTGAAATGCTGTGTGTCCCAGCAGCGTGTCCTTTATGCGCCAAATACTGTTTCTCCCCACCCATCCAACTCACTTCCTCTTCTCTCTCGTCCAATGCAGGAGGAGGCGAAGTCATGAATAAGCTACGGCAGAGCTTCCGCCGCAAGAAAGACGTGTACGTGCCAGAGTCCAGCAGACCACACCAGTGGCAGACTGATGAGGAGGCGGTGCGCAGCGGCAAGTGCAGCTTCCCAGTCAAGGTGAATTCAGACATGACTTCATAGTACGTCAATAAAAAACAACACAAGACAGGAAATGCTGGTCCATTTTGAACATAGTATTGAAATGTCCATACTTTTAGGTCAATGGTATTCAAATGGCTATGGAAAAATTTTCTTAACTATATTAAAGCACGCTACTCTGTATATGCAATCCATCTGCACAAAAATCTTTATCAAAGGTTTTTTTTTGTTTGTTTTCATGTTCAGTTCAGTTAAGAACTCTTGTTCATGTTCCACTAAGGTATAAATACGAGGTAAGACAGAGCCTAAAATTCCTTTAGTCATTTATCAACATGAGACAAAAACTTGGTGACCTTCATAATTCAGGCAATGGCTATAAAAATAGCATCGTACCCTAACCCGCTCCAGTGTTAAGGCAATAAGTGAGAGTTGTAAAGTAACCAGAGCTGAAATTAACCTTCCTGGAAGAGGACGTTTTGTAATTATTTGGTGTTTTCAGGTCAGCCTGTTTTCAGAATCTATAGGAATTAATCAGCATCCATATCAGAGGAAAGAATCATTTTTATGAAAATGGAAAGATTTAAGTTTTCATTTCCACCTTAAGCACATTGCTACAACATTTAAGACATTGCTACAACTTTGACTGGAAACTGCATTTAGGTTATTTAAATAAAAAGAAAAAAAACTTTTTGCCAACAAATGCTCAAAGTGGGTTTAGTCTATGAAGAAGAATGGTTAAAGAATCTAACCTGAGCTGCTCAGTACAGTGGAGGAAAAAGTATCAGGGGATTTTAAATAAAATGCTTCTGCAAGGAAGATAGAACTGGGTCATGCTGAAATCTCTCTCAGGTCAATCTTTTGATTTGACCATCTTTGAGCCGTTGAAAATTCTACATCAAAAAACTGTAACAGATTCCTTGCTCTTGCTTTTTCAGGCAAAAATAGATGAGGGTTTTTTTGTGTGGGTTTTATTTTTTTATTTTTTTATTTTTAAATACCCATCATTACCATGGGTGCCAATCCTTGTGGACCTGGCAGTATTTTAGCAAGATAAAATGTTACAAACACCAAAAAAAAATACATCAAGTATTTACTAATACTAATAATTTGACAATGTTAATGATAGTGACTGTGTTGTCATTGTCCCAGAGTGATCTGTACATGTGCATGCAAAGTCCAGCAAAAAATCTTCATTGAAAATTTGAATAAAATAAAAATCTGTTATGTTCTGTAGTACAATAAATAGCCTGGACAAACAGCAAAGATGACATCTGGCTTAAGGATGTAATATGATGTAGAAAAGAGTAGCCATGGCCTTAATGTAAAGTACAGATCAACAGGTTCACATGTTAAGGGTTGCGAAGTTCAGAGGTAATGAGTAACCAGTACGACCAGCACTGCTGCAGAGTACAAAACATTTCCTTATTGGGATAAAACTAGATGGAATGGATAGCATTTTCATTTATGGTTTTATCATTTGGAGTGGTATCATCTGCTTGTCTCATGGCTGTTTGTGTGCTGCTACACATGACGATGGTAAGAAATAAGATATACTGTATATTATTGCAGTGTGTAAGCAAAGTAAGTGAACATAATTGGATATTAATAAGTCCACACACATCCCTGGTGAGTGCGGAGCGATTATTAAATGCACTACTTTGTGTATGGCAATCAGCAGTATTAGTGGTTCCATTATTAAGTAATGTGAATTAATTTTTACTCCGTATAATCAAATACCACTCTCTCCACACTCAATACACCCATGATTCTTCCGGCTCTCTTTTCCTCTATGTCTTACCCCCCCTCTCTTGCTTTAACCGCCTGATTCGCTGTAATACACCGTGATATTAAATCAACACGAGCTCCCTGGCCTCAAATGTGTCTGGCTTTGCTGTGCCTGTTGGTTAAGTCTAATAAATATGATCTTCCCATTTAATAACAAGACACACTTCAAGATACACTTCAAGTATTTTCTATATTGCGTAACTATCACAGATGTAATGTAGAACTGGTTGCCATGACAGAAAAAACAAGAGAGTCCTGTAAGCTCAAACCAGTCTGGTCATTCTCCTCTGACTTCTCAAAATCAAATGACTTCAAAGTGTTTCTATTCATAAAACATATTTTTATGCTCACTGTACTTTTTATTTTTTTTACTTTTGAGGCTATAATGTGTGAAAATCCCATGTGATCAGTAGTTTTATAAGTATGTAGCAGGGGTGTCATGGTTAAGTAAGTACCTCCGTTTTGATGTCAGGGTATTGAAGTTAATTATATATATATATATATTTTTTTTTTTTTTTTAAATAGATTTGACTTGTAAACAATGGCAAAAAGAGAAGAAGGAAATGAAACGCCTACATCTAGGTTTGTAGGTGGTACATTTTTTTTTTTAAGAATCGTAGCAGCACGATCTCTAGCAAATAGTGCAATCAATGGCTCTTTTAAATAAGGGATACTTAAATTATTTTGGGGAAACTTCATTCGCATTCATTTGCTTCTGATGATTGCACTGTTAGACAAAGTAAAACTTCTTACCTTTAAATGATGTATACTGTATATACATGTATTAGAACGCTAATGATCAGCTAGATCAACACAGACATATTCATTTGTTAAATCTAAAACACTGGCTAGACAATTTACTGTTTGAGAGAGATAAATATAAAAATATTTATTCATAAAAATATAAATCATTCACCTGGGTTAACACATTGGCTGCCAGCCACGGTCTTGATTCTTTACCAGTTTCCCTGTTTGTCTGTTGAAGTCAGAAATTATGTACCATAATTCCGCATACTCGTAAAAATCTAAATTCCATATCTCTGGTGTCACTTGAATATTTTGCTACAAGTCCTCAGCAACATGCTGCCTGTTAAATTCATTTGAATTAGCCAAATTAATGGAGAAAATCCGCCAGCGCTGCTTAAAAGCTAAACTTGCATCACTCGGAAGAAAACACCCACCAAACCGAACATCCTGTAGGGAACAGTACAAATTCGAATATGCATGCAGGGGTCCTCCTGGTATATAGAGAGATGATTATGATTGTCATTTTCTCTCAGATCTGTTGTTGTCTATTTTTGCTGGTGAGGTAACTCCCCCTTTACACTACCAGTTAAGAAGGGTGAGGCAAACACGTGCTTCTTTTAAGACATGTGAGGACAACCTTCTTACCTTTCCAAACTGCTGCTCCCTATTTCCACCGTAATATTTTTGGCATGTTGCACATGTGAGCTTTTGCGTCACACCTGGGTGCGTTACCGAGTTGTAGTCTGTGCGTGTAAGGAATGATATAAAACCAGTGTTAAATGACCACCTGTAGTGTACACTGTCTTTAAAATAGACCACTGTAGTGATTAAGTGACACAAGTGATGATGGCATGTCTTCATTTGTCTGTGTTTGTGTGCCTGCTTTTGCTGTGGCCCTGATCCTTATATTGTCTGCATTGTTGTGAGCGCTCTCATCTCCCCACAGCTGCTGCTAATCATAAATTATCTCTTCACTACTGAAATAATACTATTTGCATAATTTTCCACCGTCTGTAAGCCCTAACTCTAGTTCAGGGTGTTGAGTGGGACAGAAGTGCCTGTTAGCCAGTCTGGGAGGTTCTGTCTTTATGAGACAGGAAAAGTCTAATGCTGTTTCTGGAATAGCAAAGAACTTCGGCCTCTCCCTCTTCCTTCTCTCTCTCTCTCTCTCTCTCTCTTCTCTCTCTCTCTCTCTCTCTCTCTGCAAATGCAGCCTAACTTGCTAGTCCTGTGCTTTAGTTCCCCTCCCCTCTCCTTTCTTACTACCTTTTTCCCTCATTCCCAAAGAAGAGATTGTGTAGGTTGGAAAGGTTGAAGTAAGATTAGTGATTACACCTTTCAACACCAGAGTCAGACTGACAACCATGAAAAACGGAGCGCGGGAAAGAAATTGGAAGTGGGAAATGAGATGATGAAATGACATGGTCCAGACATTTGTAGGATGTCTTCCATTATAAACAGTTTCTCTTCAAAGTGAGTAGAGAGAAAAGCCCAATTTGAAGCTTATTACATCAGTTCAGTCCTATGCTCCCTGTGAGCTACATTTTTTTTTTCTTTTAGTAGAACTGGTTCAGTAAGAGTGGATGAAATTAAGCATCTGACTTCTCACATGTACCCTTTTATATTACGCCCTGTACACCAATATGTTAAAATACTGATGAGCTTTAGCTTAAAATAGGTGTTCCTGCTAAAACAGAGCAGCTGGGAAGTTGGTTGACGTTTCTGTGTTTCTTTGTGGTAACTCATAATTCTGCTTGAAGTCTGTGGCAAATGGCTGCTTACAGTATGTGGCTCTGGACAGCCGCTTTTATTGCTCATGCTCAATAACTGGTTCACAGCCAGGTATAAATAGCAGTGGCAGGTGGCCTCTGGTTTAAAATCAGGCTAAACTTAAAGACTAATTTTACTGCTTTTTGCTCCACTAAGAGACACTGAAACAGGGTGACGTGTGTACCAGAGATGGCATGAGAGGTATCTTCAGCATAATAGTGTGGGTGTGTTACCCATGGGGAAGATAACCAGTTCCTAGACAGGGCTGTTAAATAGATGATTGAGTCAAATTATTGCATAGGCTTCTGATCATTTTAGTATTGAAAAAATATTAGTATCTATTAGAAACCCTGACAAATCCTGTTAAATGACT
>JAAGKR010005369.1:17643-51723 GCA_011419295.1 Clarias macrocephalus | reverse complement strand
TGAAATGAACTAAATGACTCAAAAAAGATTTGTTTGAACGAGATTCAAAGAACCGAGTCCCTAAAATGATTCAAACTTCCCATCACTACTGGTTTGCATTTAGTGGGACAATCATTTGTTTTCCAATAGAGCAATGACCATAACCACACCTCTACATTATGTAAAAGCTATTTGTCTAAGAAGGAGAGTGATGGAGTGCTGCGTCAGATAATCTGGCCTCGATAATCACCCAGTCTAAATTCAGTTGAGATGGTTTGGCATGAGTTGGACTGTGCAAAGCTGTCATCAAAACAAAAGGTGGCTACTTTTAATAATTAAAAAACATATTCTGGGTTATTATACCAGTCAACTCGTTATGCAAGAATGGGCAGCCACCAATCAGGATGTGGCTCAGAAGTTGATTGACAGCATGCCAGGGTGAATTGCAGAGGTCCACCCTTTGCATCTATAACAAATTACTTTTCTGGGAAGGCTTTCCACAAGGTTTTGGAATTTGTTTATGGGAAATTTTAAGCATTCTTCCAGAAGGTCAGACACTGAAATTGGACGAGAAGGCCTACTGTAGCTCAAATTCTCCACTCTAATTCATCCCGAAGGTGTTCTATTGGGTTGAGGTAAGAACTCTGTGCATCAAATTCACTCATCCATATCTTTATGGACCTTGATTTGTTGCTCTGTCATGTTGGAACAGAAAGGGGACATCCCCAAACTGTTGGGAGCATGAAATTGTATAAAATGTCTTGGTATGCTGAAGCAGATCTGGCCGTCCAGCCAAACTACGTAATCAGGGATGAGTGGCCTTGGTCAGAAAGGCAACCAAGAACCCAAGGGTCACAATAAATGAGAGCTTGAGTTCCCTTGTGGAGAGCCTTACAGAAAGACAGCCATCAATTCAGCACTACAACAGTCAGTCCTCTGTGGTAATGTGGATCAGAAGCCATTCCTTATTATAGGCACTTGACAGCCTCTTGTGAGTCAATTTAGTGTTGGAGGTTTCATGGCTAAATTTGACCAGCCTGGTGGCCAATCTTCATTGATTGCACATTCCACCAGTAAGAGCAGCGTGTGAAGGTTCAACTAGCAGAGTAATAGCAGTTTTGCTTAAAATATTGAAATGCACAAACCATTATGAGTGACATATCAGAGTTCAAAAGCGGACAAATTGTTGGTGCGCGTCTGGCTGGCGCATCTGTCACCAAGACAGCAAGTCTTTGTGATGTATCACGAGCCACGGTATTCAGGTTAATGTCAGCATATCATCAAGAAGGAAGAACCACATCCAACAGGAGTAACTGTGGATGCAAGAGGAAAGGCATGTTCCAGTGCTAACCCAGATTGTATCCAAAACACTTTGTCAGTTTCAATGGTGCCAGCAGCAAAAATCTTGGGCTGTGGACAATGTGAAACATGTATTGTTGTACGAGTCCACCTTCATTGTCTTTCCCAGATCCGGGAGAGTTAGGGTGTGGAGAAGCCAGACTGTTGCATGCCCAAAGTGAAGCTTGGGAGGTGGATCAGTGATGGTTTGGGTTGCAATATCATGGCATTCCCTAGACTTGTGCTAGATAGGCGAGTAACTGCCAAGGACTGCCAAACCATTCTGGAGGACCATGTGTACCCAATGGTTCAAACATTGTATCCTAAAGGCAGTGCCGTGTATCAGGGTGATAATGCAGCAATGCACACAGCAAGACTGGTGACTAAGTGGTTTGATGAAGATGAAAGTGAGCTTGAACACCTCCCATGGCCTGCACAGTCACCAGATCTAAATATTATTGAGCCACTTTGGGGTGTTTTGGAGGAGCGAGTCAGAAAACGGTTTCACTACAAATCCCTCTGGCCACTGTGCATGACTTGTATTTGTCATTCCCAAGACGAATTGATGCTGTATTGGCTGCAAAAGAAGACCCTACAACATACTAATGAATTATTGTGGTCTAAAACCAGAAGTTTCAGTTTCATTGTCCAACCCCTGTAGTTTACATTTCAACAACACAAAGTATACCAGAAAGAAAACACAGGAGTGTGTTCAGAGAAAACTTAGAGTCCAGAGTGTGGGTCCGAACCAAATAGAGCATGTCTGTAGAAACCTGAAAATGGCCAAGAAGAGTGGGAGAAACTCACAAAAGAAAGGTGTGCCATGCTTTAGCATCATTTGCAAGCAGACATTGGTGGCAAAAATATCTTTAACCAAGGACTTTGTGGTGGGTCTGAATACTATTTGGATATTTTAGTCTTTGTTTATTTACTTTATAAATTAACAAAACACTCTAAAGACATTTTCACTTTGTCATTGTGAAGTATTGTGTGTTGTAAGAAAAAAAGTATATGGATGCATTTTAAGATAGGTGTGAAATGTAACAATGTGTAAACCTTGAAAGGATTTGAAAACATTCCATTGGCACTGTATAATTCTTACAGTTTATTCTATAATGAACAAACATTGGAGAAAAATAATATGTTTGCATGCTTGTTTCTCTCTCACAGATTGAGTGAGAAAAGTGGGAAATAGGTCCTCGGGAGTTGTTTCCTTGATGTTCAGGATTTCTTTAAGAAATCCAATAACTAAAGCAACACAATAAAAATGTAATAAAAAATGTAAAAATGTAAAAATAAAAACAGAGCAGTTTATATCAATACAATGAGGCAGCCTTTACCTTGGGGTTACTGTACATGTCCATGCCATAACCATGCATGAACCCTACTTTTCCTTCTCCATGTTTTCATAGTTTGTTCATAAGTGTTTTTATCTTGGTGTAAACCATCTGTATTTAAAAGAGGCCTCTTTATTGTAAACAATGATATGCCTGCCACCTAAAGAGAGTTTTTCATTTGGCTTCATGTTTTGCAAGGGTTTTTGTTTACCAAGGAATGAATTTGGCAATCATCTGCTTTAATTGTCCTCTGTGGCCTTCAAGGCAGTTTTGTGTCGCTAACCTCACCAGTATATTTCTTGAAATACATGAAAATATTTGATTTGGCCACTCCTAAAGTTTGTGCTATCCAAACTTATATATTTTAATCTGTTAAATTTTTCATAAAATGACTGAAAAACAGGCCACACATGACCATAAATCCTATCCTTTTAGAAGTCTATTTACATTTGAGTTTGTGAAAATGTAGCAACTTAGCTATAACAAAAAATAGCTACAATTCCTTAAAGGTCACCTTTAATAAGCCTATTGAATTAGTGTTCAAAAACTACACCTCAATTCCATTCAAATCCACTGTGAAGTATAATAGTGCCAAAATTCCTCAAAGCAAAATAGCAGGTTGAATTACATGAACTGAAAAAAAATTGTTGCAATTAAAATGTTTGAATTTTTCTGCTTTGCATTTTCATCTGAATTGAAAAAAAATCCTTAGAGCATTTTCAATGTTTGAAATTTTTGCCACTGCAATTTATTGTGGTTGCATATTTCAAATGAAAATGTAATTCAAGCATTTAAAATTCAATGCATAAATATTCAAGTGACTAAACTGCAGTTCAAAAATATTTTCAAGTGTTAAAAATACATTCTTTATTATTTTTCAATCTTCCAAATTCAGGTCGCTAAAATTCAAGTCGAACTAATTCAGGTCTTCACTATCACAGGAAGAGCAGTGGAGTCCCGATTGCTGCTGTCCTTGCCGCAGTGTACTTTCTGCTCCCTGTGCAGTCTACTTTTCAGAAACTTCTTACCGATCGGAACGCATCACTCTTAAATAGCACAATAAACGGTTAAAATTACCCCTGTGCCGTAAATGCTATATACAAAGCAAAGCCAGCGCTCTTTCATTCACACACGAGAGAGATGGGTTTCCTGCCCCTGCGCTCAGTAATGTACAGTCTGTGGCAAATTTCTGTACTGCTTACTAGCTTTTTTCCTGTCTGGCGTAAGAACATCTGTTATGTGTTACATCATGTATTTCAGGACAGCCTTTTTATATAATTAGTTTCCAAGTTACCAATTTGTGAAGATGTGAAATTAATGTTAATATAACAACTAGAATTAGTCATTACTATTATCCCTAATATATCCTCATTTGTTTGTAAATAGCTTGTTTTTTTCACATTGCTATATAGTATTTGGCAAGACATAATTTTCTCTTGGTCTTCCTATTCTGGCTTATTGCAGTTAAAAGAATATTTTTAGTAATTTTATTTGTTTGTGTTTTTTATGTGTCTGTATTCTTAAATAGTAAGCGCTTGTATCAAAGGCCTGGATGATACTCAAGAAACCACTGGCATCTTCAGGGATGTGGGCTTGTGCAGGTTATTTCAATAATCTGAATGAGTGGCCCAGAAAATCAAGTTAAGCACCTGCATAGAATGAGTCTTTATCTGAATAACTTTCCCTGGATCTCTACCGATGCACCGAACTCTAAATAAAGCCCTCGGATAACAAACTGAGTGTTTTATGCTCTGTTGGGAAGGGGACATGGATATTGCATTTTTTCATTTATTCCAGCTAAGAGAGAGAGAGAGAGAGAGAGAGAGAGAGAGAGAGAGAGAGAGAGAGACTCTAGTTACAGTATAATTCTGAATTAACATCAAGGTTAATCATAGCTATAACCTGGGGTGAATGAGTCTCTTGAGACTCAGAAATGATTATGGAATAATCAAAATGAAAATAAGCATGCATTTACTCAGACTGTTTTGTCCTCTTACATTTACTGTACAGGTGTGAGAGCTATGTGGAAAATGGTTCATACATTAGTGCCTGGCTCTCAAGCTGTAAACTCCAATGATCAAAAACATACTGGTTTCTTATTTGAGGCTGGTTCATCTCAAAATTTTCTTCATCTCATTTCAGGGAAGTTTCCAAACCAGTGTCACCACTGGATTGCTCAAGTAGTATATACTGTAGATCTAAATCTAGATGTAGACCTTTGAACTTTTGTTGATAATGTTACTGGCTTTGCTATTCCCAGAAGAAAAAAAAAATTCTTTTAACTTTTTATAACTTATTATACTTAAACTTATTATAATTTATATTTGCTACAATGTACAGTTTTATTGAGTTGCTGTAAATATTTTTGATAAAAAAAAACAGTTTTTTTTTTGCTTTTTGCGATATACTACTGTATGTCTCAAGCTGATTCACACCACTAATATAATATAGGTTTTGTCATCTCTATTATGAAGACACTATATAGTGTCCTTGAAAAAAAAATTAATGTCTTATCTATTTCGATTTTCAGATGAGTTCAAAAACATTACTTACAAGAGTCACTGATAACCTTCCAGACCTATGTGAATGTGATTAATTCAGTGTGCCATGAGACAAATAATGTGAGAGGTTAAAGAGCTTTCCTATGATCTACTATGAAGAGAGTTGCATCCGACTGTATAGAAAAAAGAGATGAATTAAAGATTATTATAGTACAAAGCTCTATAAAATCTAGGTGATGCAAATTTTGCTAATGTCCAGTTGTGTGACTTGTTCTAAGCACAGCCCTGCTATTGGTTGAAAGGATCAGTTGCAGATGTGATTTTTTTTTAACTTATGGCATTTAAAGATATTCAAAAAGGAAATAGCTGTACATTAACAAGTAAAATTTTTCCTGTAAATAATTTTTTAGCGTAAATTCTATTAACTTTTTGTAAGACATGAATAATAGTAATGTTCATCCCATATCAATTTAAGTTATTAAATAACAAACTAAGATTAATTTGAAGTACTTTTTGATAATCACCTGTGGTAAACGGTTCCTCCCTTGGCTTTTAGAGGAATCTTTTAACATGTGCAAATAAACAATAAAAAATTAAAGTGGTCATTGTTTAGACATTTTGTTGTCAGCCAAGATCATTTTAATATAGAGAGAATATTTAAACATATATATATATATTCATTCTTTATTCCAATTACCTATAACAATTTATTTTTGTATCTTCAATTAATTAAATTTATTCATTCTGATGTTTTTAAATCACCTATTATAATTCTTGTCTGGATTGTTGTTCGGAACTTCAATAATAACTGTGCAGCCCAGTCTTTATTGAAGTTCCAAACAACAACGAGTCACAACTGCACAGTCTAAGAATGTGTCAGTAAATACTGCAGTATAAATACAATGGATCTAGGAATTTTCTTTTTAAAATGCATTGCAATACAGAAATATTAACACACATGCACACACACAGGCAGGCAGTCATATAACAACTAAGCAGAGAAATGGTGTAAATGTACCTGCAAATTTACCTGCAAAGGTTTCTTTCTGTAATTGAACAAGATAATTTCTAAAAAAACAACATAACATTTTTGTGAAACGAAAACAAAAATACAAAATGAAAAATCCCGAAAACAAAATACCAAATCAGAAAACATAATATTTCATACCTCCAGCCTCACAGCATTTATATTTCATACCGCTGATTGGACGAAACATCTGCCACTCGAGATTAGCTAGATAGTATGTTACTTGGTGTCTTTGATTTTGGGCCTGTTCCTGCACTTCCAGGCTTTGCTACTTGTAAAGTAATGTTAGAGTGATCAATAATTAACCACTTATGTTTCACTGCTATTTTCAGCAATTACTATCTAAAGGTTTTTTTTTTCCTGAGAAGCAACGGCAAAACTACTGGAAAAACAATCGTCACTGACTTTTTTTTTTTCTTGTCAATAGTTTGGCTCATTTCTCACAGCAGAATTGCACTTCTCACAGCTCCTCATGCAAAATATACCTATTCATTAAATGCATAAACACTCAAAAGGTCTAAGTGCTGCAAACAAATTATGAAGAAATAGAACAAGGCCAAACTCCCACATATTTCAAAGAACTACCTTGTAAGTGAAAAATATGAATACAATTTGAAACAAATACAATAAGCAGTGAAAACCGTTGTGCATTGTGGTTCAATAATTAAAATGTGTTCCCTGCAGAGAACAGTAATGTGGAGTAATGTGTAATTGAACTCACTGCATATCGCTTCTTTCATGTTCACAGGTATTCCTCTACCTCACACCTTATATTTTCTCTGGCTGTGCATCCTGACTGCAAGTTCAGTGGTCTGGGGCATTCATGTGTGCGGTAACACAACACCAAGAGGGAAAGACATTAGCAGAGGTCTTAGAAAAGCAATTGTTGCTGTACATCACTCTGGAAAGGGTTATAGAGACATTTCCAAACAATTTGTAGTTCAATGTTCTACAAACATTATTCACAAGACTAGATGTCTAGAGTAGACTATTTTTTTTTCGGCAATTTCTGCTACATTTGATTTTCTGCGGGACAAAACCACATGGGCCCCACAGGCATGAGTGAGTCTTGGGTTCCCATGGTCACCACAGAGCCATCCTTGATGAAGTAACAAAGTTCTGTATTTGCATGATCTCAACTTTTTTAAAAAATCTGAATATTGACAGTATTATGCTGGTTATCCATAAAAGTTATCTGAAAGTCCTCTGTGGCTAATATAGGTATAATAAAGGTTAGTTAACAATCTTTCTGCATTTTGTAGCTTTTCCCATGGACTTCAGTACACTCATTACACTTAATAGCCTCTTAAAGGTTTAATTGAACATGATCAAGTGTGTGTGTGTGTATTATTATGGTTGCTACTATTAGATACATCATTCAGCCTGGCCTTGCATTTAATTAAAAAATTGGGCTATAAAAAGTAACAACATTATTAACAAACAGACACACTTCACATTTCAGTCAGCAAAACAGTAAGTTTATAATGCATGTAAGCGGTTGTGTCTCATACGTCTTCTTTAAAGTTTTCCTAAAATTTCAGGTGTTAACTTTTCTTACTTGAGATTTATCCTAAACCAAGAAAGTCTTTCAAAGTGAGAATTCCCACTGCCCCTCGGTTTTTGTAAATATGTGAGTGGCACACAGATGTGTTTTTGTATAATAAGTGTATTTTTTGCAATTTTATATTTAGTGCAGGTTATCATGTAACCAAACAATTTTCTTAATGAATAAGTAAGTTGTGGTTTTTATGCCTTGATTTAGTACAGAGAGTACAGTGGAGCTTCTCCAAAACTGTAGGTAACATGTACATGTACAGTAACTCAGTTTCGACTTGTACTAAATATAAGGAAGGAGAAAGTGAGGGTAGGGAAAAATCAATAAAGTCATCAAACATGCATTGAAACCTGATGTGCCTTCTTAAATCTCATCAGTGGCACTGGATAAAGGACAAAGAGTCACAGTGTAAATGTGTTTTAGATGCCTGTGATTTTTATACTGCTATTGTTTGTTTTTTGTTTGTTTATTTGTTTGTTTGTTTTTCTTTTACCAGACATGTATGTAAGTACAGTACAGTATGTACACACAGTATGTAAGCAGAGACTTAAGCAGGACTAAATATGACAGCATAAGTAAAAGGGAAGGAAGGAACACATAGATTAGAGCTCCCTGAAAAACCAGTCATTTCACTGTCAACAAACCTCATTGAAAGAGGAGAAGGACAGTATCCAAACATACCAGATCACCACAATACTCTACATCCCTAAATCTCCCAGATCTGTACTTTTACTTAAAAACAAATCTATTCACAATCGATTCATACCTGTGTATTCATGCCAAATCGATTCATGACTAAATTAATAGGCCTAGACTTAAACCCTAAGACTGTGTCACGGGACAACCGGAGGCGAATCAGAAGACTAGCAGTTTGCCCGTGTAGCGTGGAGGATAAACCCAAACTCGGAAGCAGCGCGAGCAGGCAGGATAACCACGCGATTTATTCTTAGAACTCTCTCACACAGAGAGCAAGAGTTTACACAATTAAACCCGCGTTCTAACAACACACACTCAATCAGGAAAATGGCACAAAATGGTGAGTACTCACGAAATTGGAGAGATAGCGTCGGAGACGGCATTGGAAAACTCAATGACTGAGTGATGTGCGGCGCCATCTTGTTTCCTTTTATACTTCCTGAATCGCGACCGTACTACTTCCGGGTCCTAGTGCCGGTCGCGTTGAGTGCGCATGACAGACTGTCTGTTTTCCAAATTTTAATTGGAAGTCTATTGCAAAACTTTGGGGCTTTGTAAGAAAAAGCTCTGCCCCCTGCTGTAGTTTTCATAATATGACCCTGCACCCTTGGATTGAAGAGGCATGGTGCATCATAAAAATTACTTCACTCAGATTCCATGAGGCAAGATCATGTAGTGCAAAAATTTCACTGTGAGCCAGTGCAGTGTGGATAAGACAGAGGTGATGTGCTCATATCTTCTGGTTCTAGTAAGGAATCTGGATGATACATTCTGCAATAGTTGGAGCTTGGACTTGTTCTACTATGGACATAGTAGAACATACTGTAGAAGGTAGTAAGGTACAACAGTAGTCTAAGCTAGAGGTAAGAAAAAGAATAAAGTTTTTGTGTATCATATCACCTCATACTGTATTTCTTATCTTGGCAGTATTTCTGAAATTAAAACTAACTAGATAATTCAACAAATTAACACCATAAATACACTAAGCAATACACTGTGACAATGTAGCACTGACCAGTACAGAGGAGTCAGATGTCTTGTGCAAAGAAACTTTAACACAGTTTGGAATTTAGTGCCCGAATGCTTCAGTTTAAATGTTTCTGCCACATTTTTTTCAGATGGCAGGAGGGTGAAAAGTGTTTGTGTGAGTGGCATGTATGATCAGCCATAATGCTGGTGGCTTTGTGGATGTCGATGTTTAAAAAGCTGGTGCGAAGGGACCAGATGTGATCTCTGTCAGGTAGACACCAAGGAATTTGGTGCTCTTGACGATCTCCACAGAGGACTCGTTGATGCTCTTGAAGTCAACAACCACCACTTTTGTTTTTATCAACATTCAGAGACTGCAGTCATATAGTCTTTGTAGGCAGTTGTAGTCTTTACACCAGGCAATTAGCCTCTGAATTTTCTCTCTGTATGCTGACTCCTCGTTCTTGCTGATATGACCCACCATGTTTGTGTCATCAGCAAACTTGACAAACTTGACATGAGTCAGCAGTGTGAACTGCAGGGAACTGGGCACACAGGAGGCCCCAGTGCTGAGTGTGGTGGTACTGGAGGTGCTGTTCCTGATCCAGACTGACTGAGGCCAACCAGTCAGAAGGTCCAGCATCCAGTTTCAGGTGCTGGGAATGAAGGTATTGAATGCTGAGCACCCTATTAACATCATTCAGACCTAGGTGACTTTATTGTCTAGGTGTGGAGGGCCAGATGGAGTGTGGTGGAGATGGCGTTGCCCATGGAATGGTTAGGATGATATGCAAATTGCAGCAGGTGACAAGCCGCTTGAAGCACTTTATGATGATAGGTGTGAGTTCAAAGAACCTGAACACAAAAATTTCTTTGGCATAGGGACGATGGTGGTGCACTTCTGAAGACCAGAGACTTTGAGTGCCCTTCAGAGGGTCTTCAGAAGTGCACCACCATCGTTCCCATAGCGAAGAAATCTTCTGCTAAGATTCAAAAGTGCCAGACGGTGATATATATTAACACTGGTTGCTCCAAATACTGTGTAAAACGGACTACAACACAAAATAAACCAAAAATATGACCATTATAGATCCAGAGTGGCTGCTGCATGCAACTGCCACACCGCTCCCTTGGATACCACTGGATACTACTGTATTAATGTCCTAAGGTCCAATGTCAATAATTTTGCCAAATTAAAATTGCCACAACATTTTGACAAACAGAAATTCCTACTGGGTAGCTCTCTTGAAATTCATTTAGATCTGCCATGTTTGTGCTATATTTTACACATGAACAGTTTGTTAGCAAAATGAGAACTCAGTTTTGAGTAAATTAAAGTTTTCAAATGAAGCAAGAACTAAACTGCTAGGGATTTTTTATTATTCATTTATTAAACTGTCGGAGAATGTTTTGTGCATGTTTTCTTTCAGTCACAAGGGTGTTAAAAAGTACAAATGTCAAAATATTAAGTAAAAATGTTTTGGTTATATAAGTGTGAATTTTGTAAGCTTTTTCAAAGAGCTATAACTACACCTCCCACAGTTTTGTCACAATGAATAAATCAGCCTGCAATTGTGTTTGTGCTAATTTAAGCAATTTAGTATCAATAACATGTTGAATTTTAATACAAATATAGCTCATGCTTTGCGATTTTGTAATTTTGTAGTGATATAAACAGCAATAAGTTTTGAGCTTTGTTGCACACAAAACCCTTTTAATTACAAAGACTGTAGAAGCTCATGAGAAACATTCTAAAACAATACAAAAACCTCAGTTTACAGCATTGCCAGCCTCCTCCTATACCAGTTTAATTTCACTTAGGTAGTTGATCGCAGCAGCTTATTATAATACAGGAATGCACTGTGTAACACAAAACAAGGTTAGTGAACAAAAGCAGATAACAGCTTCCCATACACAGTGCATACATCTCATGTCTCTTGTACACCAAATACAGTTCCAGTCAAAAATTTGGACACAAGTTTGCATTAATTTTCTACATTCTAGAACCAAACTTTTTTTTCATTCCTTTTTAAACTATGAAATAACACATATGGATAGAGTTAATTAAGGAAAAACAACAGTTAACTGTTATTTTAAGACACAAAGGTCAGCTGTTCTGTTCTGCAAGAATAGTTTTGTCAAATGCATTTCCAAAACCCATCAAGTCCCATGATGAAACTGGCTCCCATGAAACAAGACCAAAACTTTTCTCAAGAGTTACCAACCTTGGAAATCACAAATTAACAACAACTCAGATTAGAACTGTTACGAAGGCTTTATAAAGCATTAATAGCAGACACATTCCAAAATAAAATGTTCAAAGAGATTAGTGCATATTTGGGATTTCTTCAGCATTGTTTTACCTTGTAGGAAAAAAAAAAAACAGGACAGAATTAGAAGGTATGTCCAAACCTTTGACAGGTAGTGTACAGATTGGTGTACTGTTATATCTCACTTAAACCATCTTTTAGAAATATTACTATAAGTGCATAATGAACCCCAAATGCACCAAACCAGTGTCAATCAAGACAGAAAAAAACAGATTGAATTGCAAGTTAAACAGAAGAGTGCACTACAAATTTTATCTAAGTGATTATAGATTTGTTGTGTATATAATATGGTGTTATAATATGGCACAACAGCCAAATCACAAAATGTCGTATTTCACAAAATGTTTAACAGACGTTTAACTGCAGTGGCAATAACAGAATGCAAACTTCCTTTTTCTTTGCTTCAGCATTCCAAGCCAAAGCTTTACACAGCTTGTTGCTTCATTTTACTGATCAAATGCAGAAATAAGAGATTGGATGGTCAGGAGGTGTTAGCTTTTTATCAAAATTGTGGTCACTACCTGTCAAGTTCAAACCTTCTAAAAGAAGGTTATATACATACATACATTAAAAGAAAGTTATATATAAAATAAAACTTTTGATATAGAAAACCCTGTGTACCAGAAAGAAAAAAATTGCTAAAATGAGTCTGAAAATGGCGTTTATTACATTTTGCTGTAAAACTGTTCATATGGTAATTTTTCAGCAGTCCACAGTGGACTCATAGTTTTATCTGTAACTGTAAAAAAGAAAAAAAAAACATCATATAAAATGTTTAGTTTATGACCTTGAGAACCTCATATGTCTACAATCATTAAACATCAGAGTTATATTACTATTGACACAATGTCTCCAGAGTCCATAATGTGATCTGATATTCATTTAGACTTGTGCATACCTGCACAAAGATGTTGCTGAGTGGATGTTGTCCTACAGCATCATTTCTTCTTTTACTGGAGGCAAATAAAGGTCACTAAGAGGTCGTTTCATTAAGCTCACCACTGACTCATATGAGGGTGTGCTTATGAGTCGTTAATTGTTGAAGTCTGCTAGAAGGTTGTTTATTCACCCACTCCTATTTAATTAATGTTAAAACTTTGGCACTAAATCTGGCGTGGGAGGACTTTTTTATTACTTTTTATTAGCACAATAATAGAAAGTGACATAGAAGTTTAACTTTGGCTTATCCCTGAAAGAAATTTGCATATTATCCCTGTTAAAAATAACATACTGTCTAATTATCTGCTTTTATCTAGTTTGATGAAAGCATGAAAAATCCACTTATTCACTTATTCATTCTTGATACCACTTATCCTGTACAAGATTGCGGGAGGGGACGCCCTCATGGCACAAGCATGCACTCACTCACACACCAGGGGCAATTTGGAAATGCCATCTACTCTAATCTGCATGTCTTTGAACTGTGGGAGAAAACAATGGCACCCAGATTAAGAGCCTAGTGGCATAGAAAACCCACCTTCAACTAACAGGGTGGTACTGGCTTCTGGTAGTTGGCCGACCCAAATCTGAGCTACAGTAGCTGAGATGTTTCATGAACTGGGAAAATAGAGCACTACACATCAGAAGATCCATCTATGCTTATCAGATGTTACAAATTGGAGGCTGATATGTGGCTCTCAGGCTGACGTCAATGAGACATATATGTGCAGTCTAGGTAGTGTGCACAGCTAGGATCAGCACTCTGCATTTGAACCACTAAGCATACATATGATACACACCAATAATAATGTATTCTGCATATATCTGTGTGTGTGTGTGTGTGTGTGTGTGTGTGTGTGTGTGTGTGTGTGTGTGTGTGTGTGTGTGTGTGTGTGTGCGCGAGCTGATGAATGAGCAGCTCAGCTCAAGGACAAGCAGATGAAAATGATATGGAGTACATCAATTGTGTAGCATAATCTTGTTAATATTTTCTAATATGTTGAAAATTCCAACATATTACATGTTTGAGGATTTTTTAATACTCCAGAGCAGAGCAATTTCTGTTGAAGTGGGTCAGTTCAGAAGTTTGATAATTTTATTGTAGATTGCTTCAGCATATTTTGGTTTGACATGTTTATTATTATTATTATTATTGTTTTGTTGGCAGGCTATTTGTTTTCTTCACCAACTGCTCCAGTTCAATTATATCCCAATAACAATCAGAATCATGGAGTTTTATATATTATTGTAATTAGATTCATTATGTCTCACTGAAGTGTTTGTATATAGTATACCTGAATTTTTAGATTGTGTTCTGAGATTTGTGACAATTTTATAGGTTTTCTATTAGGACTGCATAAAATGGTGATATACAGGGGCATTCAAGTCAAACCAGGATTGTGCAGAATAACAAAAACACAGTTATGAGTGTAAAAACAACCTTTCTTTGCCTATAAAAAACCCTTCTACACTAATGACCTATCTCAGTGTTTCACTAGTGCTTGGAATCTATCAAGATAGAAAGTTTTTTCAGTAAGCAGAATCCATGTCATGAAACGCTGGCCTTCCAGGAACTCCTGGAATCTACTGGCTCTTTGCTTTAATGGCAAGCTGGTTTGATCTCCAAAGGTGTTCTGTTTTTGCAGGACAGTGCATGACCTCATACTGCCTACTGCACCATTTGCACATTACGGGAACTCAGCTGGAAGCCACATCCCCTGCACAGTCCTAACCTTGCTCCAAGCGATTTCTTCATGTACTGTATGGAACATGGAACCATCTAAATATACTAGGAGGCCTATTTTTATCAATTACTCTTAAATGACAAACATCATCTTGGTAAAACTTACATTTTCCCTTTGCCAAAGTATCTTTAGTTTTTTGTCATGTTGTTTGTTTCATGCCAGAATGTGATTGTGTTATTTTTGCTTGAGTCATGTTGCATACAGTTCTAAACTCTGTTCAGTTCTTCTTTCTCAGACAGTGAATTTTACAACATTGCTTGCTGAAGCATTTCCTTTAGTTACACTAAAGGCTGTTTGCATGTGTGGTTTCACTTATTAAGAAATTGTCAAACATTAAACATTATATCCTTATTGAAATCTATTCTAATCGCATAGGGCTGGTCATGTTTGCTGATGGGAATACACATCTATGGTCTTTTTTTGCAATAAATTGTAGTGCAAAAAAGAAACTATTAGAATAATTTTAATGCATGTACTTTGTACTTTGATAACAAACATTTAATAATGTTTGTTAACACTGAATGTAACAAACATTTACATGCATACTGTATGTAGCATAAGCATATGTCTTATTAACACTTTATGACTTTATTATCAGTATACAATCCCTAACACTGGCAAAGTACAACAGTCCACAAGTCGACCGTTAAATTAACCATGTAAATTAAATAAAATGTGAAATAAAACACAAAAACAGTAAAAAAAAATTTTTTTTTAAACATTTATATATATCACTTTTGTGTTTACAGATCTGTTAGCTTTTCTGAAAGGACATTATTTTACCCATACTGTAGAAATTGCAGAAATTGGTAAGCACAAATATAAACATTATGTGGGTAAAATTTTAAATGGAAAAGATATAACAGAATTGCTGTCAATTTAGTAAGTGTCAGTGTAATCTAAATAATAATCTAAATCTAAATATCCTAAAATAAACTCCCTCAAAATGACTGAGCACTAAAAATTAGTGGTTGAATTTATCTGATAATATCAGAGAATAATTGCAATTATCATGCAAAACTGAATTATGTTCTTAATGGTTTATTGTATTATCATAAGTGAGCACTTGCAAAGCAACAAAATGCAGGTATTTTAAAGGTGTGTGTGTGGGGGGGGGGTTCTTTCTATACATACTGTAATTAAGATTTGCAGTAATGAGTTTCTGAGAATTACACCTGCTCCACTTCAAGCAAGATTCCTGGTTTGCTTGGACAAGCAACACTACAAACTAATTGAGATCATCAGAAACAAGGGAGGAATTGTCAGAGAGAACACCAGATATCTTCATCTTCAAGTTCTTGATCTGGTATGTATTTTCTCAAAAAAGCAGAAATTAGCTTGGTGTCAAATGTAATATTGTGAATGGAAGCCACAGGAGTTGAGCAAGACATCCAAATCAAGTTAGATGTGACGCATTACATTAAAACATAACTAGTAGAATAAAACATTTTAGTTTAACTTGTTCACAGGTTAGTGTATGCTGTCTGAATACAGGTTTCAATGTCTGCCACGTTCTTTTTATCACGCTTCACAGGCCTAACATAATCAACAATACGATCTTTGTTTTTACTTGCTTTGAGTCTGGAGGTGAATGTATGAAGAGAGTATCTCCTGAAATGTCTTATGGTGTATTTAGTGGAAGATGTGGACCAACTGATTAAGCACCAGTAAGCATTTGTTCATGAAGCATTTCAACCTTAGGACTGAAAAATGTTATTATAGAATTATCCTTGCTCAAAGGTCCAAGTGGCAGCTTGGTGGTGCTGGGGTTTGAACCTTTGAGCTTCCAATCAGTATACCAACATCCAAAAACCACACAACTACCTCTGCCCTTTCATATTGACAAATACGAGGTCAGTGGCATTATCAACTGCGGCACAACCTTTACACAGGGCCATTTTTTTTTTAAATCATAGTATGTATTAACATTAGTTACATACATGCTCCTAAACCTTGTGGAAAGCCTTCACAGAAGAGTTGACGCTTTTATAGCTGCAAAGGGTCAACATCATATAAAACCCCATGGATTAAGAAGTGGATGTTACTCAAGTTCATATGCATGTGAAGGCAGGCGAGCGAATACTTTTGGCAATATAATGTAATATATAATGTGTGTGTATATGTATGTCAGTTGTTTTGTCCTATTCATTGACATTTTTAACATTAAATTTAACCTGATGCACATAATCCTAGGTGTTTTTCTGCACTCATAGGGAGCATTAAGTGATTTTTACATGCATACATCAGACACTGTTTTGCCAAATAGAGCAACTTGTCTAACAAATATCCTGTCTTTTATTAGGTTGTTCAGAAAGATGACGCTCAGGCAGAACTTGAGAGGTGCACGATGGCCCTGTTTGTCCTCAGGGAGGAAGAGGACTGTCTTCAGCCACCACAGGAAATCGGGATTGTGACTTATTGAGTTTCCATAAGTCGCACATGAATGTTCCATGTTGTTTGGCCTCATCTATGCGCTAAACTTGAGCTATCCTGGTGAGCTCAAACACACTTTTGTGGCCCTGCAGAAAATATTCACTTTATTTGTCAAACAATTGTCAGTTTTTCACATGGCCAGCAAATAGGTTTATACAGTTCTTAAGCATAAGTTATAAAAATGCATTGTGTTTTATTTATTTTATTTTGGTTTTCTTTCTTTTAATTGGAGAAATAATTTAATAGAACAACAAAAAGGTAATGTATGGTTTCAAGGATGGTAATAAATGTTTTTGGATGAACTTGTTTGTTCATTGTCCACTGCTCGCCCCTCCGCCCGGTTTCGAAGACGTAGGACTTCTTCCTCCACCGCCCAACTTCGGGGACATCGTGCCAGCTCCTCTACCCTGTTTCAGCGACGCGAGTTCCCTCCACCGCCCAGCTTTGATGACGGTGAGCTCTTTCCTCCGCCACCCTGCTTCGATGACGGCGGGCTCTTTCCTCCGCCGCCGGGCTTCGGCGACTGCGTGCCTCGGAAAAGGGGAGGAATCTTGTCTGCCCTACATGCCCTGCTACCCTGCCCAGAGGACACGATTGGCAGCCCCTGTGTAAGGTGGTCAGACACTGGACCTTGGGGGGGGGTTATGTCAGAGATAACCCCTCGAGGGCGCCTGGTGCCCAGAGACTTTTTGTTTCTTTTGTAGTTTTTCTTAAAGCTCATTTCATTTCCAAGAATGCACCTCGGTCAGGTGAAGCACGCTGAACCAAGTTGGCTCATTTGTTTCGTTATAAATAGTCTGCTTAAGTTCTAGTTTTTAGACGGGGTGCCAATCCATCGCATGGCACACAAGCTTGCACATACTCATACACTGTGGGAAATTTGGAAACGCCAGTTAGCCTAATCAACATGTCTTTGAACTGTGAGAGGAAACCAGAGTACCCAGAGGAAACCAAGCAAGCACAGTGAGAACTCATACTTCATTCGCACAAACCGGATAGAGGAATTGAACCCCAACCCTGGGGGAGTAAGGCCACAATGCTAACCACTATGTCACCGTGCCACCCACCTATGACACATAATTGCAAAAATCTTTCTGCAATCACACTACTCCCTTTAACACACACATTTTCTTAGAGTTTCTCTCCAAGGTCTTGCTCCCAATGATATGTGATGATTCCAATTCTTTGGTCTCTGCCTGCTTAAATTTTTGACCTTAGACTGGTGGACTTTTACTGATTTAGTCTTGTCTAGTTTATGGCTGTTTGCACACCTCATCATTTGCCTGGAAAAACTAAAAATGTACATTATTCCATACATCACAAATCCCTCTTTAAAGAAGCAGTGTGAAGCAATACACTCATGTTTTATGTTGAGTTTACATCATTTAGACATGAACTTTGATTTTAGTTCCCTGTCCACTCTTATCCTGTAATTGGTCTATTTCCCAGGTGGTCTGAATTATTATTTATTTATATCTTGATTAATTTCTTCATTTACACCCTGTTGCTTTCTTTCAATGAGAATTCTTACTTGAAATTGCATTGTTAAGTCTGAGTATGGCTTTCTATTTTATTTATTTATTAATTTCAGATTTTGACCATCAACCAGTTTTGTTATTTCTCTTTTTTTCTTTTTGGATATTCCTTCTTGTTGCCTACTTGTTCTTTTACCATTGGTATGAACCAATATTACTATTATTTGATTATCATTAATAAACAGCATAACACATTTGCATCCTGCCCATTACTGCACTGTAAAAAATAATAATAATACGCCACCTCAACGTAAAATAAAAAAATGTAACAAGTGGCACAGCTTTTTTAAGTTTACTCAGTTTTTAGAGAAAGTTGTTGGCCAAAGTAAATATTTCATTTATTCAATATTTGTGTTTTAGTTGACACAATGTGTACGCAGTTCAAATTCTTAAGTTGACTCAACTTGTAATTCATATATTTAAGTCAGCTGAAATAATATTGGTTGTGGGCTCAATTTATATTTCTCTATGGTTGTCTTAGCCCAAATTATCTTATTAGCTAACTCATCTTGTTACCAACAAGGTAAGTTGTCTTCCATTGTAGCCCACTGATGTAGTTGGTTTTTCTATAAAACAAGTTGGCCTAACAATACCCCATAACCATTTTTAAAAACCTAGCAAAGATTTGACTTTAGACGACTTTTTCCTCAATTTGTCAGACACATAAAAAAGAGTCTATAGCAATGCCCAGGCTCTCAAGGACTACGATAACTTTAACACCATGTTCATGCTCCTCCTGTAGATCCAAAAGATCAACCATATCCTCTCTGACCCAATCCTTCACAGCAGAGCTCTGGTTAAAGAGAACAAGAGAATTCTTGTAAAGACTTAAATTGACATATAAACATAAATATACAAATATGTTAACCGATATAACACCTGTACATGAGCATTAGCGACTCTGAAGCCTGACTAACACAGACATTTTTATTTCGATTAACTTACAGAGTACTGAATCGCCGCTGCTCCTTAACTGTTAATTAACTGGGGGTTTTCTCGAACCTTTGTTAGCTGAGCACTCGCCAGGTGTGCTGGGGTGAAGCAGGATGCTGTTGCTGTGCAAAAGTGGGTAAAAAAGATAGATACAGTTTTTGAAAGTTTAGCTCGCTAGCTCAAGCTAAGCTCACCTCAGTAATGTCAGGGTGCCCCAGAATAACGATAAGCAGGAACCCTCACATATACAATGCTAACTATCTAAAATACCTGTAAGCTAACTGAAACACATTTGATATAAAAAACAATTAAATACTTACCCAGAATAAAGAGTCTGCAAAAAATAGCCATCTTCACCTCTGTAGGATGTCTTATAAAATAACGTGATTGCATCTGAGGTTAAACTGTTGGCTCAACTTGATTTTAGTTTATTCGGTCTGTCTTCAAAATTTCCAAGAACACAGTATTACCTGTTGTCTCAACAAATACCACTGTAAGAAGCTGGACCAACAATAAAATATTAATTAATTTAACATTTACCTAGTTTGATTTTTTTTACAATGTACCACATACTGTATTGCCCTGCAATATATATACAGTATGTCACAAAAGTAAGTACACCACTCACACATCTCTGCAAATATTTAGTTATACCTTTTCATAGGACAACACTGCATAAATGACTCTTTGACACAATGAAAAGTAGTCAGTGTAAAGTTTGTATAGCAGTGTTCATTTATTGTCCCCTCAAAATAACTAAAAATACAACCAATAATAGCTGAACACCTGCCAACAAAAAAGGGAGTACAGGCCTAAGTGAAAATGTGAAATGTCAATATTTTGTGTGGCCACCAACATTTTCCAGCACAGCTTGAATTCTCTTGGCCATGGAGTTCACCAGAGCTTCACAGGTTGCCACTGGAATCCTCTTCCACTCCTCCATCACAACATGACGGAGCTGGTTGACATTTGACACCTTGTGCTCCTCCACCTTCCTTTTCAGGATGCCCCAGAAGTGTTCTATGGGGTTTAGGTCTGGAGACATGCTTGGCCAGTCCATCACCTTTAGCCTCAGCCTCTTTAGCAAGCCAGTTGTCATCTTGGAGGTGTGTTTGGGGTCATTATCATGCTGGAACACTGCTCTGCGTCCCAGTTTCCGGAGGGAGGGGATCATGCTCTGCTTCAGTATGTCACAGTACATGTTAGAATTCATGTTTCCCTTAATGAACTGTAGCTCCCCAATGCCAGCAGCACTCATGCAGCCCCAGATCATGACACTCCCACCACCATGTTTGACGGTAGGCAAGACACACTTGTCTTTGTACTCCTCACCTGGTTGCCGCCACACACGCTTGACACCATCTGAACCAAATAGGTTTATCTTGGTCTCATCAAAACGCAGAACATGGTACCAGTAATCCTGGTCCTTAGTTTGCATGTCTGCAGCAAATTGTTTGCTAGCTTTCTTGTTCATCATCTTTAGAAGAGGCTTCCTTCTAGGACGACAACCACGCAGAGCAATTTGATGCAGTGTGCGGCGTATGGTCTGAGCACTGACAGGCTGACCTCCCATCGCTTCAATCTCTGCAGCAATGGCTTGAGCCAATCTCTGGATCTGATGCTGAGAACATGCACTCAGCTTCTTTGGCCGACCATGGCAAGGCCTGTTCTGAGAAGAACCTGTCCTCTTAAAGCGCCGGATGGTCTTGGCCACTGTGTTGCAGTACAGTTGCAGCCTAGGCCATCTTTATGTAAAGCAACAATTCATTTTTTCAAGTCTTCTGAGAGTTGTTTGCCATGAGGTGCCATGTTGAACTTTCAGTGGCCAGGTTGAGAGAGTGGAAGAGCTTTTATACCAAGTTTAACTCACCTGCTATCTGGTTACACCTGAGACAGTGTTGCACTAATGAGTCACATGACAAAGGGGAAGGAAAATTACTAATTGTGCTCAATTTGTACATTTTCACTTAGGGGTGTACTCACTTTTGTTGCCAGGGGTTCAGCTATTATTGGCTGTATTTTTAGTTATTTTGAGGGGACAATAAATTTACAATTTACTGCTATACAAACTTTACAATGACTACTTTTCATTGTGTCAAAGAGTAATTTATGCAGTGTTGTCCTATGAAAAGATATAACTAAATATTTGCAGAGATGGGAGGGGTGTACTCACTTTTGTGACATACTGTGTATGTATATATACATATATATAATGTTTCAATTACAATGTGTGTAATTGAAACATGCTTTGTATTTGAGGCCAGGAGTTTACATTACTAATGTTGCTAATTTTATGTTTTCATTCTCTGTCTCCCATGCCTAAAGATTTTTTCCCACTATGCCATCAGTTTGTGACTACAGTACATGTGGTTATTGTTACTGCTGCTGATTGATCGAATTACTCCGTTTGACCATTGTTGCTACATCTGATTGGTAAAACAGGTGATTGGTGATTAGTAAACTTGCTCATATGTTGTTTATATGTCAGAGTTATACTACCCAGAATCACTTAATAGAAAGTCTTTTACTCACCAGTAACATTTACCCAGAGCGCATCACTGTACTCTGTGTAGTAGACTGGGTCTCCTCTTCCAGCTCTGCACCTGTACTGACCTCCATCAGAGACACTAACTGATCTGATTGTGTAGTAGGAGGACGAGTTGTCAGCGTTTGCTGCAGTTTCAGTTTCAGTGGTGTTTGTCGATGTGTTCCAGTAAAACTTCCATCCATTAGACTGCAGCTTCAGTGTACAGGTCAGAGTCACTGAGTTTCCTGTCAGTACATCTTCTGTAAGACTTGATGTGAGTTCAGGTTTAGGTTTTTCTGTTTGAAATTAAATAAATTTATAAAATGTGAAGTAGTCTTTACTGCTCTAATAACTTCTACAGTAAAACAGTAATATATTCTCTGTGATGATGCAAAACAACTCATGACTGAATTTGTTGGAGAATTTACATTTAGACACATGATAAAATTGAAGAAGAATATTAAATGTAAAGCCTTGCTGTAGTACAGTAATGCCTCAATTATCCATGACTGTGAGATGTTGTAATGATTTTAAGGATTGTGGTGATTCCTGTATTGACCAGTAATTAAGAGAATTAGCTGCTTTAAGAAAGAAAATTCCTTAAAAAAAGTCGTTATAATGAGACTCAGTTACAGTGTAGATTAATCATGAAAAAAAACATGCAACAAACATGAAAAACTGAAATTACTGGTATATTTTATATAGTAAAACAAATGATAAAAACAACCAACATATGTAATACCAAATAGTAATAAACTCACACACTCACCTGATACAGAGACTGTAACAGCATCACTGATCTGTGAGAGCTGAGAGTCTCTTCTCCTCCCTCTGCAGGTGTATTTACCCCCGTCAGTGACTGTAACTGAGGTGATGCTGAACTCCTGTGTTATGTGGTTAAGGTTCTCCATATTATTCTTATACCAGCTGTATGTCCACTCAGTGTCTTTGTCTGTCCTGTCACACCTGAAAGTGACTCTCTCTCCTCTGAACACCTGTCTATAATTCTTTATAATCACCACAGGTTTAGGACTCTCTGTAAGAGAAACAAAACAGAATTGAGTGTATGTGCTGCTAGATATTTCACCCACAGAATCAGAGATCACACAGTTACGCTTCCAGTTACTGACACCTTGACTAATGAAGACCTAATGATATAGATTAGCCACTTAAATATGTTTGTTCACCCTTTTTTAAAATCTTTCCATTTGTCCATCTGCGATCGATTAACTAATAGCAGACAGTTTACTCTAAAGCAGAATAAACAGGCAAACTTCTTTAAAAAGGAACCTCTCTAATGACGTTGCATTGTCCTTGAACAGATTGATCTCTAGCTCTGCTACAGACTTTTAAACCTTTTTCTTCCCAAAGACAGTTACTACAGATCAGTCAGTACATTTGGACCAAAAATAAAAACAAATACTTTATGCACATGCACACACTTGTGGTCACATCGTTATAATAAACATAAGCACATGGATGTTGAATATACAAGTGACACACACACACTGAGACTGAGCATGGGATACTACGATTAACTAGTAGTGGACATTTCCTTCTCATGCTACCATAATCAGGAACACAGTTTTACACAGTGAACAGGCTCCTCTTTAAAAGACCCAGGAAGGTTAACCCTTAAAACTCAAGCAGCATGACTCTGTGCTGGTGACACAGAATTGGTCGATGAAAAACAAACAAACAAACAAACAAACAAACAAACAAACAAACAAACAAAAACAATGTACAGATGTCCTGCCAGTGTGTGTGTAGAATTCACAAAATTATTTTATTATTATTATTATTATTATTATTATTATTATTATTATTATTATTATTATTATTATTAATGTAATGTCTGAAATTGCTCTGGTTTTACACACTTTCACAAGCAGTGTCATGTTTGTACACTAAAAATGGTTTAGTTCTTCATTTTGTTTTTTACTTTGTTCATATATGGGCAGATGGAGGGGAAGGATAGTAGGTTGGATCTCTGAAATGTAAAACTGATAAAATATCAAAAAATCAAAATATTGTGTTAAAGGTCGTACGTATTTGTTGCTTGTTATATGCTGTAGATCACATTTGTGCTGGAAGGTAACGCCGGCCCGTTCCACTGGGTACCACCACATGTATATTTCAGATTTCAGCACATAGGTGCCATCTAATGCCCGTACATCGGGTGTCGGTTTTTGTGGGCATAAGTAGCCATGCTGCCAGATGCTGTGTTGTATTTACACTTATTCCCCTCCACAGCAATGTAAAACACTCACTGCCAGGTATAAACTCTTGATTGCAGTTGTTGCTGCCGGCAGTGGTAACCAGTTATTACAGTAGGATTAGGATGCAATTACTTTTTCACACAGGCCCAGGTACACTGTAAAAAAAAAAAAAAAAACGGTAAATTTTACGGTAAAAACTGGCAGCTGTGGTTGCCAGAATTTTACAGTAAAAAATACGGTAGCACCGTTATTGCACTGTAAAATACTTAACCGTAAATTTGCCAGAGGTCTACCGTAAAAAATTGGTTGTACTCATTATACTTTATAGATTAGACATTTTTTTCCCGAGCCTGGCCGGGAATCAAACCCAGACCCTGGAGGTGCAAGTTAACAGTGCTAACCACTGCTAATCATGCTTGCTATGCAGTTGTTGTCGTTGTTGGACTTCCTCGGTTTCCCCACGTCCCCCCGCACGACTTGCATTCCAACTACGACAACACATGGTAAGCATGGTAGTGTAGTGGTTAGCACTGTCGCCTTGCACCTCCAGTGTCTGGGTTTGATTCCCGGCCAGGCTCGAAAAAAAGAACAATTAAAATCCGTAAGATATGCAGTATAATGAGTGCAATCCCGTAGAACCAAAAACATTGCTACCGTATTTTTTACTGTAAACATCTGGCAACCACAGTTGCTGTTTTTTTATCGTAAAATTTACAGTTTGTTTTTTTACAGTGTAGGTTTGGACAGCTTTTTTATTTCACCTGGGGGACTACACACATGCTCAGCAGCTTTTTAAAAACTTCCACAGCTTTTGGTGACATTTTCTACTGAAGATAAACTATTGTGTTTTCACTAAAACTTTTTTCTTTAACTTTAATACAATGGTTTAACTGAAAGAGTTTTAAACCTGCTCACATGTTGTTTATATGTTCAGTGTTGTACAGAATCACTTAACAGAAAGTCTCTTACTCACCAGTAACATTTACCCAGAGTGCAACACTGTAGTGTGTGTAGTAGACTGGGTCTCCTCTTCCAGCTCTACACCTGTACTGACCTCCATCAGAGACTCTCACTGATGTGATGTTGTAGGAGGACAAGTTGTCAGAGTTTGCTGCAGTTTCAGTCTCACTGCTGTTTGTGGGTGTGTTCCAGTAAAACTTCCATTCATTAGACTGCAGCTTCAGTGTACAGGTCAGAGTCACTGAGTTTCCTGTCAGTACGTCTCCTTTAAGACTTGATGTGAGTTCAGGTTTAGGTTTTTCTGTTAGAAATGAGATAGATTTATAAAATGTGAAGTAGTCTTTACTGCACTGATAATATTTTCTCGGTGATGATGCAAAACAACTCATGAATGATTTTGTTTGAAATTTACATTTAGACACATGATAAAAATGAAGAAGAATATTAAATCTAAAGCTTCACTCTGGTTAAGGTGAGAGTCAGAGAATAAAAGCTGTGATGAAGCAGGATTTTAATCTTTCTTTACTCTACATCACTTCATGTTCATGGGTGTACAGAGTAACACATATTTTGGAAAACGAAAAAAAAAAACTACACATCAGAAGAGATTTTAGGAAACTCCATAAATCTTCATGTGTTGTTTTCTTGTTTTTGTTTTAACACTTTGCTTTGTATAAACTCCTATAAACTTGTGGAGTGTTGATATCTTTCATGGCACACATTTGGTAGGAATTTTCTAGCACCATTTTGTGGAAGTTTGATGTAACAACAGAGTACATTTATAGTTGAAGGTATTTTCTTATAGGTTTAGTAAGACCATGTGTCTCTTGGGTTTGAAGTTAACAATGAAAGAATTGCAGTGTTCTAGATTAGTGATGGGAAGTTCGTCAAAATTACTGAATCTTTTTTTGAGTCATTTAGTTCATTTCGTTCTTTTAACCAGAAACAAAATAAAATTTTACATTTTCAATAAACAGACCCCCAACACATCTACATACACAAATGCTGGCTATAGTTCCAGTAATGAAAATATTACAAAGCAGCTAAGGACATCTTATAAACAGAATGAGCAGCTCACCATCATATCTTCTAGTCTGAGTCGTTCGTTCTTTTGAATCTATTGCACTTCATAGTGTCTATTGGAGTCACGTGACAAAAGAACGAACGACTCGGACTTGAAAGATTCGCTGAGAACCGTTCATTTCTGTTTCATGTACATAACCTAGGAAGGTTTTGCAAGCCCAGTAGAAATGAATGAATCACTCTCAGAGACTACTCGCTCTTCTGAGTTGTTAAATAAAGAATGAATCATTCATGAATGACCCATCATTATTCTAGATTCTTTCCACGCGGTTGCCCAAGAAGTTCCCTCATTCTGTTTTCTTTGGGTTTTGTGCTTTGGAAAGGCTTTGCCTGTACATTGTTACATTTCTTCAATGTATGTATATTTACAGAGGAATGTGAATTTCATAAGTTAGAACTTAAAACATTTGAGTTCTTTGTTATGCCAGTGTTCATAGAACATTGTTAACAATGCAAATTGGCTCACATTTATTTGGGAATACAAACATATTTGTAATCTTTGTGTGTTTCAGTTTTACAATAAGAATAAAAATAAGATAAAGAAAAGGAAGAGGAAAGAATATAACAATAAAGTTATTAACTTTACTCTTGCGTCTGCCTCCCCTTTTTTTCTGAGTTCTAACTGTTAGCTATCTGTCAATGCAGCGTAGACAGAACATACATCTAGAATAGAATAATATCTCACAACAAATGAACAAAGTAATGTCCATTATTAAAGTTATATAAAAACATTACACAAGTAGAAATCTCTGCACACTCAGTAGGATATGCATAAAACATTCTGTATAAAACATTCTGTATTCCCAGTTTACATTCATCACCTGCTCATTTACACAATTTAATGCAAATATAATACAGTAATGCCTCATTTAATCATGACTGTGAGATGTTGTGATGATTTTAATGATTGTTGTGATTACTGTATTGACCAGTAATTAAGAGAATTAGCTGCTTTAAGAAAGAAAATTAAAAGTTGTTATAATGAGACTCAGTTACAGTGTTAATTAATTATGAAAAAATAACATGCAACAAACATGAAAAACTGAAATTACTGATATATTTTATATATTAAAACTAATAAGAAAAACAACAAAGATATGTAATACCAAATAGTAATAAACTCACACACTCACCTGATACAGAGAGTGTAACAGCATCACTGATCTGTGAGAGCTGAGAGTCACTTCTCCTCCCTCTGCAGGTGTATTTACCCCCGTCAGAGTCTCCAATTGAACTGATGCTGAACTCCTGTCTTGTGTTCTGTAGCTGTGTCTTATCATTCTTATACCAGCTGTATGTCCACTCAGTGTCTCCTCCTGTCCTGTTACACCTGAAAGTGACTCTCTCTCCACTGAACACCTGTGTATCAGGCGTTATAATCACCACAGGTTTAGGACTCACTGTAAGGAAAACAAAACAAAACAAAATTGTATGTATTTATTAAATGCTAAATGGATCACTTACGCAAGATATATAATCATCCCCTACACTGCCATGTTCCATCCTTTTGTCCTCTAAAAGCAGGGGTGACACCAGGGATATTCTTCTGCTGATACTATAGCATTCCAATAGATGGAGTTGCTTGACGCTTTGATAGGGCGCTCCGACGCCGGTGTAGGGAACGAGTGAACAACGGATCTTCAGTTTAACGGAAAAGGGAATGAATAATTTCCTATAAGTCATTAAGTATCTCTGGAGTGTGAAAAAATTTAGCTCGAAAAATAATTTATATATTTATTATAATTATTATCATGTACGACATCATATAAATAGGACCATTAATAAATAGAAACCATTCGTATTATATAGGCTAGTAATCTGTAAAAAAAATAAATAAATAAAAAAAAATAAAATAAATACATCTTCGTACATCATGTAACGTAATCGAATAATTTATTCGTAATGTATTAACGTTTCAATACTGTATGTTATATATTTTTTAATGGTATCAGTTTTTGTTTCAATAAATATTCTATATTTAATGTCCGTAGCGTGAAATTTCCACAGCAGCAGCGACAGGTATCCGAGGTGCTTGTGTTACCATGGTAACGCATGTAGGAAGTGACGTTGCATGGTGGTCTGAATGGTGGAATTTTGTAGAGTGAAGTTCCCTTAGCAGACATTTCCTGCGCAGGGAGTAGGGTGTAGGGAGTAGTAATTTCAATGTATATGGACATCATTCTCTCTGATTAGTAGAAGCGTTTCTTAAACAGGCTGTTAATGGACAGTTTAGACGACAACGAGTGATTTATTTATTATCACTATTTCCGATTCAGAGTCCCGTGGGATTAGTTATTGTCCATATTAGTGAAGGCGAGGAAACACATTTCACAAAACAGTAATTGCTTCTGTTGTAGGATCCGACATATTAGCCACAGATTCCGTGCTTCGATTTTCTTTTTGCTAAACATCACGTGCGTTTTCTGCCGCTGCAATATTCAGACATTATGTGGACAGTTCTGAATACGCCTTGTGACTGAGCAGTGATGATCATTATACTGTCCTACTCCATCTACAACAGCAGGCTGTTTACAAACCGCTACTACCATTCAGGGACAATAAAGCATCTAGTCCGTCTACACTGAAATGACTTCCGGTTACACTGAAATGCCTTCTGTGTGTGTGCATCTCATAGGTGTATGTGCACAGAGAGTTTGTGTGTATGTGCACGCGTCTTATATGTAGTTGTTTGAGCAGTTAGTAGTATATATAGATGTGTGACTGTTTTATATATGTGTATGCAAGTGTTTCATATGTGTGTGCATGAGTGAAGTTTGATTTAAGCCTTATACTCCGCCTCACACACACACACACACACACACACACACACACTTATAGTTATACATTTATAGTTAAATGTAAATTTAACTAAGGTAAATTTAGGATGTCTTGAAACATACTGCAATAATGTAGGTCAAATATACAGATGGTAGACGAGCGCTATTCTAGTTTCACCGTCACGCCTCACGGCGACAGTATTTGGGTTTGTACGATTGCTGGCTATTACCTCTACCGCTATATAACTATAGACCAACACCTCAGCCTTCATTCTCTCAAGGATTAATGAGCCGCAGCTCCTTTAGAGCTGCACATAGTAGCGGATAAAATCAAGTGTAACATTGTAGTTAATCGAATTCATAATCACAGTACTAAAATTACAGTACAAATGTAGAATTAAATTTTATTAGTATCGAATTTAAGCAAAGTAAACGTTAACACAGTGAGCCTTTAGATTAGAAAGGCTACGCGTGTAGAGTTTTTGTGTCATATTATATTTTATGTTCTTTAAATTTATAGTAGATGAAACCGAAATAAATGAAACTAAATGACCATAAAATTAAAACATTGTCAGGATGTGCTACTGCGTAAGCAGATGTCGTTGTCATTCAGCCCCGCTTGTGTTTTTGCGGTATTATGAGAATGAAATGCAGTAGGCTGTTTTTGATCATTGGAATTTTCTTTAATAAATAATGACCCCCGTTGCGCTGTACCACCGCTGGCAAAACGTTGTGAAATACAAGTGAAACATTAAACAAATTTACAATCACAGTACTAAAATTATAGTAATACATATAGGCGTTTCTGTATCGAAACATCGAATTTAAGCAAAGTAAATATATAGTTGTGTCACGGCGTGCGCCCAAATGAATAACTCTCCTCACTCACTCCGAAGCTCACTAGGTACGCGGCCTCCCCTTCTGCAGGTGTGCGAAGGACCGGAGCCGACTAACTAAACACAACTGGTGAGCTATCGCCGCTAATGATCCTGAGCTTCTCTCCGCGCTATAAAACACAGCAGGGAGTGTAGCTTGGGGTCTGTTGGGGAAACTGGACTTTAAAAAGCAGCGCACGGTAGAGTTTACTAAGGAGAGTGGCATGCGAGGCGGGCGATGTGACGCGCCGAAGAGACTTTAAAAAGGGGAATGCCGCCCTTTGATCTCCGCGAGAAGACAGCGTGTGAACAAGCTACTCAAGCTCCCGTGGCACCTTCGCTCATCACCGCTCACCAGCCTGTGCTCGCATGCCAGCGGTGCATTGCCAACCAGACAGCATATGCACTTTCATTCCTTTCCCTTTCTTTCCATCCTCCCTCCTTTAATCCTTTCCTTCCCCATTTTTCCTAAATAAATTACCCTTTTTCCCGTAAGACCTCGCCTCGTGTCCATGCTTTATGGTGCTGCCCATGCAACATTGGGTCGAACCCGTTACACAGCCTTTAGATTATATCATGTGTAACACTAGTGTAGCTAGAAAACAGACTCTGGTGTGCATCAGAAAAAGTTTGCCAGATTAATGTTCAAAAACAACATAATAAAACTATATAAGCTACATAGCCTTTATAAGACTCCACTTTTATTTAAGTGCACCCACAATGATGAAAAAAACTCATGAATTTTAAAAATAATGAAAGTAAACAGGGTGCGCTAACTTGAGCACGTCAGAAAATGAACCGAAACTCTGTGTATACTTGCCTCACAGACGTGAAAAATATATACTTATTGTCTGCTTTTATGTAAACTAATGGAAAACGATTTTAGACGATGTTATTCGTAATTCAAAAAGTGAATTATAGGCGCATCCATGGCTGCGGAGATGAAGAGATGACAAGATCACCTCCATCACTAAAGCCAAAACCAAAGAAATCACTAATTTATCAATGAATTATCAAGATGGTCAAAGTCAGTCTCCTTCTTGTTTTTCCCGACGCATTAATAATCATTAGTCTACTTCTGCCGGTGCTCTCTAGGAAAACTTCATGCGTGCGGCTGAGCGATGATTAGACTAGGTAGGAAGTTAAAGAGGAGGATCATGGCTCAACATCATGGAGCCGCAACCTTATTTAAATTTAATTAACAAATATTGTAAGTAAATAACCATAGCCCATGTTTAGAAAAGCATTTAATTTAGATTATAAATAATAATCCTGAATTTAGGTGTGCCAGCTGCCACTGTTCTTATACGGCTCTTTATCAGAGTAAATCATTCAGTAACAAGCCTGTAAATTTCCATGTAAAACAGGTACATCTGTATGAATAAATTGATATGATGAGCTATTGATGAGTGATTCAGGTAACAATTTTAGAATCTGGAATCCAGAAAATGAAATTTACACAAATTTAAAAAGAGGCCTGAAGCACTGCAGCTCTTCAGAAGAGCCTCAGATCCAAGAGGGTCTTAAAGTGGGGAGGGGTGTGTTTCAGTTTCTCTGAATGTACTGTATACTATAACATTTTTGCTGTGTAGTTTGCTGTGTGTGTGTGCATAAGAATTGTATTTTAATGAATGTTTCAGGAACCATGCTTTATTTTCATCGCAAAAGAAGCCCAGTATGTAAGTAATTTATACAGATGGTACTCAACTAGAATAATGGTTTAACCACTGCGTGTCCTGCAGAGACGCATTAGGGTTGTTTTATATTTCCTCACTTTACTGTTAAGTGGCGCTATAACTATAGACTTAGTTAATTCTCTCAAGGATTAATCAGCTGCAGCTCGTTGATAACTGCATGCAGTAGCAGATACATTTAAGTGAAGCATTGTAATTAAACAAATTCCTAATCACAGTACTAAAATTACAGAACAAATATAGAATTGAAATTAAATATAGTCGTTTCTTATTTGCATGGAATTTAAGCAAAGTAAACGTTAACACAGTGAGCCTTTAGATTTGTCAGCACCACAGCAAACAAGAACTACAACACCAACGCTCTAGCTCACCTGAGTATCTCATCTGCACTTGCGTTCTCCAAGTCTGGGTTCTAACAGATTTTATCATGTGTAACACTAGCATAGCCAGACAACAGACTCTGGTGTGCATCAGAAGAAGTGGGTGCTACATTAATTGTCAGATTAATGTGTATAATAAAATAAGCTACATTACCTTTATAAGACTCTACTTTTATTTAAGCGCACTCACAATGACGACAAAATGTTATGATTTTGTAAAATAATAAAAGCAATCAGAACTGAATAATAAATTGTGTGCACGGATTACTGAACCAAGATGCGTGTTTCCCAGCCCTACCGCGGTGAAAATGGTGTATTCAGAGAAAGGCTCATCCGCGAGAGGTGTTCTATTATTTTAATTCACTCTTTACACAATTCATGATTTTTTATGATATTTTACAAATGGAATAATTTTCTTTGGTATTTTTTATAGAATATTTAAATTATATATTTTATTTTAAAAAATTAACCAGCACTGGTAGTGGTCCATTTTATATATATATATATATATATATATATATATATATATATATATATATATATATATATATATATATATATAAAATATTTATATTCTATAAACAAATACCAAAGAAAATGATTGTGTATATAATGATTAAAAAAACAATACAACGCATGTTATGATAAAGAGATTCTCTATTTCTTCCATTCCAAGGATTAAAAAACAGTTACAATTCCAATTTTAGAATCTAGAATCCAGAAGATTTGAAATTTACACAAAATTTAAGAAGAGGCCTGAAACAATGCAGATCTTCAGAAAGGTTTCATATCCCAGAGGGTTTTAAAAGTAATTCTCATCCCAGGAGCTGGCTTGAGTTGTCTGAAAGTGGGAAAGGGTGAAGTTTTGTTTTTCTCACTGTTTTTGTGTAAGGAATCTGAATGTATACAGTACACATCAGAAAAGTTAATACTCACACACACACACACACACACACACACACACACACACACACACACACACACACACACATGCACAAACACACTCTTACATCACGTACACACCTACATACACACACACATCACAAATGTTATCACTCTCACATTCACACAGACACATGTGCACACATACTGTACACACAAACACACTCATATATCACACACATACACATGCACATCACAAATGTTAACACACAGACACACACCACACACACAAACATGCACAAACACATTACTCGTCTCATACAGACTGACACACCCACACATCTCACACACATACCTGCACACACACACACACACACACACGTCTCTCTTTCACACACACACACACACACACACACACACACACACACACACACACACACACACACACACACACACACACACACACACACACAGTAACGCACTTAACAAATATTTAGGGCCCAAACTGACATCAGCCCTGTATAATGCGTGACGTGTGTAAATTGTGCGGTGCACCCGGATGGCGATGGCTTTATAGGTCTTAACACATTTAAAAGGCATCAGGTTGTGTGGTGCACCTGGGAGGTGCTGGCGCAGGGTGCTTGGGCCTGCTCATCCTTGCTTGTAACTATATTTAAAGTTTGATGTCTTTGAATGTATTTTTTTTATAATAACAATAAACAGGTATAAGATATATGATATAACTATAATATATATATATATATATATATATATATATATATATATATATATATATATATATATATATATATATATATATACATACAGATATCAGATATGAGGCTATATAACCATTCATTTTTTGTACAAATAAAATTGTCAGCTAGTGAGCTTGATCGTCTGTCTAAACAACATTTAATTAATGTTTTTTTCTTTTTTTTTACTTATTATTGTACAGTAAATGTCAATAGCTCTGGTTCTGATTTTTTTATGTTTATTGTATGAAATACTCAGACGTGGAAATTACAATCACCGATCTAATGTATATCTGATAAATTATTTTGCTAAATTTTACATAATGTACATGAATCTCTCTCATTCTCTCAGACTCTACAGTCTCTTGAATGCTGAAAAATGATTAATAACTTTCTGTGTGGCATTATATTGAGTGACATTATATTCAGTGACACGTTCAGTGACCTCAGAATGTGATGTTTACTTTCCAGCATCTGCGGCCTATTGAACACACGTACACATCACAAATGTTAACACACACACACACACACACACACACACACACACACACACACACACTAATGCACTCAACAAATATTTAGGACCCAAACTGACTTTAGCCCTGTATAGT
>JAAGKR010005368.1:40000-51748 GCA_011419295.1 Clarias macrocephalus | reverse complement strand
CTCCCTAACACTCTCACACACTCCCTAACACTAACACACTCCCTAACACTAACACACTCCCTAACACTAACACACTCCCTAACACTAACACACTCCCTAACACTCTCACACACTCCGTAACACTAACACACCCCCTAACACTAACACACTCCCTAACACTCCCACACACTCCCTAACACTAACACACTCCCTAACACTCTCACACACTCCCTAAGACTAACACACTCTCTAACATTCTCACACACTACCGAACACTCAAACACACTCCCTAACACTCAAACATACTCCCTAACACTAACACACTCCCTAATACTAACACACTCCCTAACATTCTCACACACTCCCTAACACTAACACACTTCCTAAGACCCTAACTCACTCCGTAACTCTAACTCACTCTAAACAATCTGTGACATAATCCATAACACACACTCTGTTACACTCTCTACTACACTCCCTAATTCTTCCTCACACTCTGGGATACTTTTTTTTATCACACTCCCTCACACACTCCCTTCCACTCTCTAACACTCTGACTCACTCCACTAACACCTCTCCAGCGCACTAACACACAATTATACTCAAACACACTCCTGTACTCCTGCAGTTTGTGCACATGACAAATAATTACAATGAATAAAACTTAATCCTTCCACACTGACACACACTTACACCATCCTGAACACACTCTCTCTGACACACTTTAAACTGGTAGCACATATTTTATTATGTAATATATGTGTGTGTGTGTGTGTGTGTGTGTGTGTGTGTGTGTGTGAATTAGGAGATAACAATGGTTTTATTTAGTTGCTGAGACACACACACACACACACACACACAGAGTGTTTAATGAACCCTTTTAGCATTAAATATCCCTTAGCATATTTAATTAATTGGAATAATATTAACTGTAAACTGAAAACTTTTCAGCCTTAAACCATAAATAAGCTCCGCCCACACAGACTCAGACACGGGGGGGGGGGGGGGGGGAGCGCTTACATATGGCACGAACGGATAAGTGATTATAACGATAAGAATCTGATACTGCGATACAGAAAATGCTGGTTCAGTTTAATTTAAACAGAAGTAAACGCACCCTGGATGCTGCAGAGACTATTTCAGGTCAAGGTGGGAGGGGTTGATTTTTTCCCCCCTTTTTTTTTTGTGTGTGGGTGTGTGTGTGTGTGTCTATTTTTGGCTCTGAAGAGAAGTCAAAGCGTCTTTTGTTCTCACTGCATCCATTTCAGACCGTCCTGTTATTTTTAGATCTCTGAAATCTTGCTGCGGCTGCAGGAGCGCGAGTGCCGAGGAGACACGTGAGCACCTGAGAGCTTTCAGGACCAGAAGAGAGAGAGAGAGAGATAGAGAGAGAAAACACACACACACACACACACACACACACAACAGACGTACTGTATAAACTGCATTACATTACTAACATTATTTTCACCTTTTTCTTTTCCACTCCAGACTTAATTGAATCAGATCTTTTATTTATTTATTTATTTCTTGCTCTTTCTTTCCCCGCCCCCACGTTTAGGTCCGATATCGACGAGGACATTGAATAGATCTTGTAACCGATACGGTAATGACTTCCCAAGACATGTGACCAGCGATCGGCTCCGAGCTTGCGCAGCCGTTTAGAAGGTTCACATTTACTCTGTCGAAGAAGCAGAAATCAGGAATATACACCTTCTTCTTCTTCTTCTTCTTCTTTTTCTTCTTCCTTTTGCTTTCTGCAAAGGAAGCCGTGGGTTTGCATATGAATGCTTTGTCCTTTGGTGAAGCAAATTAGACATGCATCAGATAAGAAAAGAAATAACAGCTTGACTTCCCGTCACTCCTACGAAGCCATGTGCTTCTGCACTTCTCTCGCAGAAAAAAAAAAAAACGTTGAGTCGATGTATCCAGCCCCGGAGCTCGCCGCTGATGAGCGCAGACGGGGGAAAAGTGCCGAGCCTGCGTTTTTTTTTCTTCTCCTTCTTCTTCTCAGTAGGCCCTCAGATCGTTTTACGGCCAAACAAGAAACATAGCGAAATGATTTATAACGTCTCCCAGAATAACTTCCACGTCTGCTTCGTCAGCGATAACTTCGACGCATGAACGAAATTCTTTTTTTTTAATTTTATTTATTTATTTATTTATTTTGCACGGCGGACATTAGCGGCGTTAACGAGCACATCATTCGTCATGTCAGAAGATCTGGAGACGTGTAACGGAGCCCGGACGCTTGTTGCAGAGGTTGATCGAAATCAGGGCCGCGGTTTGATTACATCTGGCAAGCGTCCATAATTGAAAAACGACAAACGAGAACGAGTCGCTCGCTCTCGTTAAGCTCGCGCAGGCGGCGAGCGCGATATAGTTATCACAGAGATGGAGTGGCGGAGCGCCGGAGCGCTGGAATATCCTTAATTAACACTAGACTATAATTAGAGTCTAGACTGAGATTGTTTCTCTCTACACCCTCTGGCTGTGTGTGTGTGTGTGTGTGTGTGTGTTTCTGTGTTTCTGTGCTTTTGTGCTTTCCCAGTTTAAACAAAAGAGAAGCTGCAGCTTTGAAAATAACAGTCTTGCAAAAAAGTAAATAAATAAAATAAGTTCACTGCATCACGACAAATGATTGCGCTTCTCAGAATGGCCAGCATCTGGCGCTATTTCCAAACTGGCTTCTAGCCTCCTCTCTTTTATCAGGCCCTTAACGTCACGACCGCGATGTTTTCACGCTGACCTGAATGAAGAACCGCACCGTCCAAGTGCCTGAGAAAGCACACTAATAAGACGGACAGAATCTGGAGAAATAATCTTCTCATAACTCAGAACCAGAACCGGATCTCGCAGCATTCTCAGACATATTTTCGTCATTTTTTTCTTTTGTTACATCCGATCTAGGTCGCTACAATGTGATCCGTTTTCAGCGGGAAGGCATTTTGACTTTGACTGTAGCAGACAATAATGTTTCCAACCTGTAGGAGGCGCTTGTAGTTCTCTCCTCCTCCTGTTATATCTTCTAAGGTTCATCAACCTCACACATCGCTAACTAGCCAAGGTGGGTCTCTAATGCATTGCATTCTGGGAATTTTACATCAACCTTTCTTTCTCTGGAAGATGCTGACTTTCAGTCTTGGATTTGGTTTTATATCCTGGCCCCGATTCGTCCTTCATCACCGGAAAAACATGGCGCGTCCTTCTTCTCCTCCAGAAGACGGCTTGAAGGACGTCCAGTTCAGTGTTTTTATTCATATTTGTGTTAGAACGTCTTGTTCATGCTACGATTCAAGACGTCCATCACTTTGTACCCTTGGACTATGATGAAGCGTTCCCTTTGTTTAAATGAACTGTATCTGAAAAAGGAAGCGCCTTAAAACAAGTATTTGACTCGGGAACCTTTCTGGAATTTCCCGGGTCACATGAACTTGATCGTCGTCCTCAAGCTCGCAGAACGCCGATGTCTCAGCTCAAAGTCTTGTGGTGCAAAGACCAGTGGTACAAAACAGGTGTGAAATGTACCTGCGGTGGTACCTGCGTCACCCGCCAGCACAGAAGTCTTCTACTACATACAACAAACAACGACTACACATGACCTTATTTTAATTTATTTGATATTCCTATTTATTTGGCAGTGTAGTAACCCTAATAATACTAATACAGATATAAAGGGTCAGGATTTATATCGAAATAGAGTTATCCTTAGACATATCCTCTTTTTTGTTTTATTTATTTATTTTATTTTCAGCACAATCTTGGACATTATGATATGATGAACTGCATTTTATTTCATTTTAACCAACTATGCACCCCTGACTGAAAAAGAACCAGCACAAATTCATAAGATCACTCAGTTTCACATTTTATGGTTGTTTTTAGGTTGTTTCTATGACTAATAATAATAATAACAATAATGTGATGAATGTGACATCATAAAGGTAGACCTTATAAAAGTAACAATAACTTTGGTTCTGTATGACGTATCAAAAACCCAAATGCTCATTTTGACGTCCAAAGCCTCCTCTGTCGACACACACACACACACACACTTGCAGGATGTCTGTATGAGCTGGTTCTTTATGAATTTTTCTTTTACCGATCCGTGCTGCTTGAATTTTTGTTTTATTAATCATCCTGGATTTTATAATCCTGAGTTGTCTTATTCTGTTTCTCATCTGCGATCGATTAATTAGTAGCGCACAGCACACCGCGGTTCCTGTTCATTCTGACAGCGCAAGAGCGGTGTACAGTACCATCCGCTACTAATTAATCGATCGCGCATGGAATCGTTCTCCCGCGCAGATTCTTAGTCGGCAAATATATGTGTGTGAAACACTGCAGACGTCGGGTCTATAAAAAAAAATATATTATAATAAACCTTTGTGATCTTTTGATACAGTGTCCCTGGAACAGATAGGGTTAAGGGCCTCCTTCACGGGCCCAACAACGGGAACCTGGTGGAGGTGAGACTCGAACCGCTGACCTTCCGATCAGTAACTCAGTCCCTTAACCCTCTGAGATACCACCTCTTCCACTTTTGAGAAAGTGATCGCTTAAAGAATTTAAGTTTTTCCCATTTTCAGGCTCAGCTGTCAGAGCAAGGCCAAGCGTCTGTGAGTGTGTGTGTGTGTGTGGGGGGGGCTTAGATCAGCACTTCTGCTCTGTCGTATGCAAACCCAGCTGTATTTCCATATGCTCCGACTCCACGTTCTACATGACCGAAACCCTCGTCCTGTCCTGAACACCCTGACCTCAGCGTACACATTATCGTCCTCCTATTATTCACAACCAGCTGGTTGTATAAACGGCCATACGTTTCAGTGTTGAATCGTATCCCGAACAACTTCAGACTTACTCCTCTTGACTAAGCATAGGTCCGAGGGTCACTTTCACACTTCTTACATTAAAACCCTTGGACATCGCTGCATCCAGCTAGAAGTGTGAGTTAAAGAGAGCGTTAAGAAAAAAAAAACGTCGTTCTCCTGTTTCTCTCACACCCCTGGTCCTCTGTTTCATTGAGGGAAATGAAGCCGAAGCGTCATGCTGCGAGAACAAGAGGCTGGTGTAAAAAAGCGTGACTCATCCCTCTCAGTTCTCCCTGCATGCTAATCACACCGACATGACTGAGAAAGCCTCCTGGGTGGAGGTGGCAGCGGATGGGAAGGTGGGGCGCGGGCCATTTCGTCTAAACGGTATTCTCGCTTAATAGGCGTAAACAAACGAGCGACCTGACAACCTGCAGAGAACTTGCGTAAATCCAAAGTAAACAAGTCACTACACTGAAGCTGGGACTTCGCAGGCGACAAAGGAAGTGAAGGTGAAGGTTTCTTCCCTTCCGTCTTTAAAGGTGGTAAAGTCCACCTAAGGTTAACAATGTAACCTCTTCTTGGTGTGCTTAATTTATCTCCACGTGATGAGAGAGATGCGGCGGGGCTTTAATTCTCTCCTCCTCCTGATTAAACAGTTATATCTTCTAAGGTTTGAGCTTCCTTGAGAGAGAGAGAGAGAGAGAGAGAGAGAGTCATCGCAGTCATCCGTCTCACACATCACTAACTAGCCAAGGTGGGTTTCTACTCCCTTGCATTATGGGAGTTTTACACCGGTCGTCCTTTCTCTGGAAGATGGTGACTTTTGGTTGTGGTCCTGATTCACCCTTCATCACCGGAAAAAACATCACACATCCTTCTCCTCCTTCTGAAGACGGTTTGAAGGACGTTCCGCTTTGATTCATTTAGCGTCTTATGGATTTTCTTGAGCTTGTGTCCAGAAATAAAACACTGAACCGTTTCACACTCCTGCCGATACGCGCACATTAAAAACAACCATCAAACGGTCTTGCGCTGATTGATCCAAAGCTATCGGAGCGCTAGTTTTTATTGCTAATTACCCAGACGTCCCACCTCGGCACTAACCCAAGCTTAGCGCATTAAAATACACGAGCAAAAAAAAAAAAAAAACTCGGAGAGGTTTATCTGCTCATAAAAAATGTACTGCAACCCATGTGTGTGTGTGCGTGTCCAATTCCTTAATTGGTGTTATGTCACATGCGCTACATCGCCAGCGCTCAGTTATCAGCCGCAAAGCATGCGCTGATCCCATTGAAACACGCCATTAGCCGCTTCAGACAAGCGCTGTTATGCAGAGGTAGCCACAGACGGAGATAAGCACGTCCATCGTAAATTTATTACCACGCAGCATCAACAAGGGAGATGAGAAATTTCCTGAAATTAAGCAGAGTCTGTTGTTCCGTTCTACAGTCCCCTCCGGCTTTATTAACGCTTACGCCGACAGCCCGTTCAGGATCCATTTCACGAGTGCCGGCTTTGCTTTTTACGGCTGCTTAGAAGTGTCAGCAGGCATTAGGCTGCGTTCAGCTAAACCCTGCGTGTGTGTAACGTCGGTGACTCTGTGGAAAAGCAAAGCTGACTGGCAGTCGAAACAGACATTCTTTCACTGTGTCTAAACCGAGAAGGCTTCCCAGCTTGTTTGTTTTTTCATCTCCCAGTTCCTACCTGAAAGACACCTCTTTTTGCGTATTAAACAACGGCACTATCCACCTACTTTCACACGCTTGATCAGCTAGAGTCACTTGAATTGATCGGGGGTAGGGGGTGGGCGGTGGAGAGAGCGCGGGTTCATATTAGGGCCCTGGGATAATTTCTGACTACACTTGACACTTGATCCCAAAGTCTGGTTTACTTCGACCAGTGTGAACACAAGCATTCCAGGCTAGAGAACCGCGCTTGAGTTCGCTGCAATCGTTCCTGGACACGGTACAAATCAATTGTGCGTAGTCTGAGAGTTCCCGGAGTATGCTACCACACCTTCTATAAAGATGCTTTCACTCCAGTCACGATTGCCTCATACCGTTCCTGGTTACTATTAATTCCACCTCCCCTTCTGGCCAGCTTTCACAACAGTAATGACGTTTTGTAACCGAATACAAGTCTGGACTGTCTGGAGCAAGTAGAAGAAAAGAAGAGTATAACAAAAGAAAGTCAACCTTCACACGATGCCAATGATTAATGATATTTTGGAGAGTGACCCTCTCGCCTACCTTAACTTGCCTTTCCTTAACTACTACTTACTTTTCTATACCCGGATGAGATTGGCTATTTCAGAAACTCTGATTCAAATTGAACCCTGCCTGAATACACCATAACAGGCTTGAGGAGACCTTTAAAAGTGGACCCAAGCGCGGTACAACGATCAGTGCTCAGTCACGGTATGGAGTGTTCGTGTTTGTAAACATACCAGAATTTGAGTTTGAGTTGTGCCCGGGTGTGTGCCTAACTCCATATTGCGAAAGCACCCTAAGGGCACGGGACAGTTTTATTCCCTTGAACTTTTTTACCCCACCATGATCCTGTCCAGGTACATCCCTGCTCACATGACTTTTTTCTATGCTTCTTGAGGGATCTGGAACTATTGTCAAATACCGACTCAAACGACTCTTGTCTCATGACAAGTTTTACTCAAGAAGACTAGAGTTCTTTCTCTCTTCTACTGCAACCCTGACAATCCATGTCCTCTTTGTGCCCGCATTGTGCCGAGGGGATTCGGGATTAGGGAGCACTTTTGGGGACGCATAGTTCGACCTACAGCACGCAAAGACATTGTAGTCAGTTGTCTGTTTGCAAATTTGTTGCCCCGAACCCGGTTTGCTAAAGAACCAGAAACGGACGTGATGGTCAGGTGTCGAGAACACAGCCGCGGATATTGTCAGTGAGTTTTTCCCACTCTGATATTTGCTCTGAATATTAACCGTAGCTGTTCGATACAAGATGTGAGTAATTGTCTGTTCTTTATTGGACTGTGTGTGATGACATCACACACACACTCTCTCACACACACACACACCACCCTTTCCATCTTCCCCCTCCAATTTATTGATCTTTGTCTCTCATTGATCAACTGTCAGCCAGCTGGCAATACTTCTGCTCCTTAACATGCTGGCAGAGGTTCATTTGTCTTTGTGTGTGTGTGTGTGTGTTTGTGTGTGTGTGTGTGTGTGTGTGTGTCCACCACTTGGCCGAAGTTTAACATTACAGATCGATGAACTATTGCAGGCCTGGACAAATGAGCCGCCCCTGCCCATCAGTCTCCAGCTGGCATCCCTACCTCCAGTTGTTGATCAAACATCTATCGAGCGCTCGACTAAGAAAATGACTTAGGGGAAGCCATTCTGTGGATAAGTGCCATCCATCTGTCTATCCATCCATCCATCCATCCATCATCTGTTGATCTATTTTAGACAGAACTCGTCATTCCCATCCTGCCTCCTGTCTTACCTGGAGGGTGAAATGAATAATAATTGAGGAAATGCCCTTTCGGTGCTGCAGCCGCTCTAACCTGATATGCCCCCAGTCTAGACAGTGGACTACGTGCCGTGGTGGGGGGAGGGGGGTTAGGGGTTGTTCCGTTCATGTATCAGAGACGAATGCGATTATCCCGCAACAATGTTATCCTCAGACAAGAGGAAATAAAGAGCAGTACTTTGGACCTCAGTAGCACTGTTCGACCCTTCCTCCACCTCAAGCTCTGGAGATGCCACACACACTCTTGGTTCATCCGCATTAATTATTATATCCATTGGGACTATGAAGCCAAATGGACCAAGAGTGTGATCAGGAGAGAGAGAGAAGGCGAGAGGCAGCGCTTCATTCTGCTACACATTGCTTCGAGGCCATCGTCGTTAATGATGTTTTAACATCGCGATATTCCACGAGCATGAAGTTTAATAGTTATGGATGCATGTTTGAATGTTTATGCGCCTGTTTGAATCCGGCTCCGACGTTCTTTTATCGCCATCCGGATCGCAAACAAGCACGTTCCGTCTCGTTCCATTAACGGCAACCGCGGCGGCGCTAAACAGAAGGTGTAATATATCAAACTGGTCGTAGAAGCGCAGCTAGAGGAAATAAAAGCAGACAAACGAATGAAAAAAACACAATGATGGATGTGTGTACTGTGCGTAAATACGGTGATGGAATTTTTAGCAAAGGTCACTAAAATCTCAGGGACTTTTTCAGGAGTTTATACTTTCTCTTTAACCACACAAGATGCCGGACATATCACGTAGTCATTTCACGCTATGGTTATCCCTGTGGCGCAGTAGCGGCTTTAATAGAGGGGGCAGTGTCACACCATGTGACACTCAAATGATGTAATTATGTGCTGTTCTAGCCTCGGCGTGCCGCTAGGGATTCTGGGCACCTTGAAAACCTAATATACTGCGCCCTCAGTCTCGATAAAGCCAACACTTTTCAGTTTCCGTTGCATTTTTTAAGGGCCCCGGTCTCTCAGGAACCCCTGGGGAACGTCCTCCCCCAAAGCACCCCTGATTGAAGAGAGGTAACTTTAATACAGCGCTGTAAAAAAGTTTTTTCATGCTTAAATGCTTCAGATCATCAAACAAGTGTCTGTGGGAAAGTAATTTCCTCCTAAACCTAATGACTGGTTGTGACACCCTTGGCGGCACCAACTGCAGTCAAGTGTTTGTAACTAATCAACCATCAGGTCCTGATCTTGAGCTCAAGCGCACTTGGGTTATGCAGCAGGACAATGATCCGAAACACACCAGAAGTCCATCTCTAAATGGCTAAAAAAAAAAGAAAAAAGACGGTTTTGGAGCGAACTAGTCAAATCCAGATGTAAATCTGATTGAGGTGACCTTAAACAGGCTGTTCATGCTTGAAAACCCTTTCAATGTGGATGAATTAAAACAATTCTGCAAAGAAGAGCGGGCCAAAATTCCTCCACGGCGATGTGAAAGACTCATCGCAAGCGCCCGATTGCAGTTGTTGTTGCCGCCAAGGCAGTTAATTAGCTTTAGAGGGCAATTACTTTTTGGACAGCTTTTTTTTCCGTTAATAAATGAAATCATTATTCATTTAAACACTGCATTTTGTATTTACTCTGGTTATTTCTGTGTTAATAAAGTGCATGTGCAGATGTGCACACAAGAGCGACAAAGTGAAAACGCAACAACATGACTTTACAGCGCTTTACGACTTTCCACCATGCCGACGTTGCTACTTAACAGTGAGGCAAACTTACATTTTGCGTATAAAACCCTGAAGGTATTTGAGACATCTTACCGTTGATTAAAGGAAAGACTAAACAGCGATAAAACAGGACGCAGAAAGACTAAGCTGATCCCGGACTATCACGTAACAGGTGTACGCACTCAGCTAACAGAAAAACCGAAGACCTGACATGGGGGCGGGAGAAGGGAGCAGAAAAGAATACACTGTGTCTTTTTCGCAAGCTAGCAAGGCGGACGTCTTTCTTTCTTTCCTTCTTTCTTTCTCTCTACACCCTCATCGAACTCCCTTAGGCGCTCGTGCACTTTCTATCTCTCTCCATCTTCCTTCTCGCTCCCTCAGCAGGTAATTCGGGTCAGTTGTGTTTTTTTTTTTCTTTCCAGTTCCAGAGAGCTCCAGTCGCCGGTGTGTAATCAATCACGGTCTAACCATCTATCTCTGAAGACCTGCTGAGGCAAATAACATGCCAGAGAGAGAGAGAGAAGGAGAGAGAAAGAGAGAGAGAGACTCCATCAGTGGGTCAGGGAAGTGGACACACATAACCATTCGTCATTGCCATCATGCAGCACTACTGGGACTGAGTTTAGATTGTGGAAAGACTGATTCTTCATCTTTTTTCTTTTTTTTTCTGCTGTATTGTTTTACGTCAGGGGACGGTGAAAGACTGTAGTGTGTGTGTGTGTTTTGACCAGTGAACCGGGCTTTATTACGCAGTCGTTTGTGGACAGGGAGGAAAAAAAATAAAATAAAAAATGATGTGCGTTATCACATGAGCTATTTATACCGCATATAAATAAATAACATAAGCGTTCTGTTAAATGTCGTCTACCGAGTGTGTTACGGTCTGGTTTAACATTTTTTCTTTGGACGGAGGAAGGAGTCTCCAGTGTCAGAGGATTGTAACCTTGTTGTGTCTGTCTCCTCAGACGTGTCTAGAGCTGGAGCGCTACCTACAGACGGAACCCAAGCGACTGTCCGAGCTCTTCGAGGACGAACTGGACCGCCTGCTGTCTCCGGACTTCATGGAAGGACACGGAGAGGACGAGTCACTCAACCCATCCCTCTTCAGCCTCGCGTCGTCCCCGCTACGCCTCGACGGAGAGCCGCTGACCTCGCCGTCCACCCCGGACCCTTCCGAGCTCGGCACGGGGGTCGACGTGGCCCGGTTGAACGCGCTCACCTCACTGACTCCGCCCTCGTCCCCGGAACTCGAGCGGCATTCTCTGAAGGCCACGCACACTCTCTGCGCCACGCCCGACGGGACCCTGATGCTGAAACTGGCCGTGGCGCGGCCGCTCTCGCCCGGACCCAGCGACGGCGAGCAGGCGGGCGGCGCCGTGGGAGGACGGGACTCGTCCGACAGCAAGAAGAGAGTGCACCGCTGCCAGTTTGACGGCTGCAGGAAGGTGTACACCAAGAGCTCTCACCTCAAGGCACACCAGAGGACACACACAGGTAGAATCTCACGCTCCCTCACACAGCACGCACAGAAAATGACTCGGAAATTACCGCAGTCAACACGACGCTTCAGGAACCTGCCGTAGCTCTCATCACAGCCAACTTCCGTCCAGGAAGTCCCAGAGAGACCTGTCTGTGTGTGTGTGTGTGTGTTTGGTGTGTGAGTGTGTGAGACAGCAATTACTGAACAACAGCTCACCACATGTTCTGACATAAAGGAAGCCATCGTCATTTACTGTTATGAAAGTGAAATTTCCCT
>JAAGKR010005368.1:0-37500 GCA_011419295.1 Clarias macrocephalus | reverse complement strand
CACTCTTACACACACACACACACTCAGGCTTCCATCAGTGAATTCGTTTGTTAGAGCAGTGAGCTGTGCTAACCCTTTGTGTGTGTGTGTGTGTGTGTCTAGGTGAAAAACCCTACAAGTGCTCATGGGAAGGCTGCGAGTGGCGTTTCGCACGCAGCGACGAGCTGACAAGACACTACCGCAAACACACCGGCGCCAAGCCCTTCAAGTGCGCACACTGCGACAGGTGAGGCTCCCCGACTTCAAAAAGTTTCAGCGACGTTTCGTCATCGCGCTTCGACCAGAGACGGGAAGGAGAAAAGCGCGGGGGCGATGGGCGGGGCTCTGAACTTTAGTCGTCCGTCGTCTGGGAAAGACGTTCTCCCGCGACGTGACTGAAAAAGCGGCGAGTGAAATAAAGAGGAACGTGCAGCGGGAGCTAATCGCACGAACGACGGAGGAGTTCCTACTGACGGAGAGAGAGAGAGAGAGAGAGAGACGGTCTGTTGGAAAAAAGCAGAAGAGAGATGAATGAAGAGCAAAGGTGGAGAGACAGGGAGAGATGGACGGGACAGACAGTGTGAGACACAGATAGAGTGCGCAGGGGAAAGAGACAGAGAGAGACAGATAAACTGAGAGGAATCGAGAGAGGCAGAGAGACAGACTGAGAGGGGAAAAAAGACCGATGGAGAGACGGAGACAGAAAGATAAACAGAGAGAGATACACAAAGGCCGTGTGGGAAAAAGGCAGAGCGAGAAAGAGACACAAAGAATGATGGGAAGAGAAATGGAAAAGAGGCAAAAAGAGATGCAGTGAGACAGAAAGACAGACAGGCTGTGCAAAAAGACAGAGAGAGCCAACTGAAAAACAAGCGACAGACAAACGGACTGAAAACCGAGAGAGGAAGAGAGAGAGAGAGACATTGGAAATCAAAAGAGAGCCAGGAAGGCAGATGGAAAAACAAGAGAGACAGACAGATTAAAAATCGAGAGAGAGAGAGAGAGAGAGAGAGAGAGTGGAGGTTTAAGTCTGGGCTGATTGACAGCTGTGTCTCTGCACTTCCTCACACACCCTGACGTTACACATCAGTTCCGCTAACATCAGGATTTATCAAGACAAATAATAATTTCCGTTCAAATGTGGCCAGGAGACACAGGAGTCCATGTTGGAGCGGGCTCTGGACCTGCTGTGAAACAAACAAACAAACACACACACATACACACACACACACACACACACACACACAGATTGCCTGCGCGGGGTCCTGAGGGCCGAGCTCAAGCGCAACCTCTCTTTGATGTAAATGAGTCCTTCACGCCTTTTACACTCACGTGACACCTCCGGGACTCCACTCATGTCAAGAGAGGCCTGGATTACCATTACAATAAACCCGTGTGTGTGTGTGTGTGTGTGTGTGTGTGTGTGTGTGTGTGTGTGTGTGTGTGTGAGAGCGCGAAAGGGAAGATGTCCAGTGCCTAAATGTGATCCTTAAACACAGCTCAGTGACACACAGGACCTGCAGGAGCTCCTCTAAGCAGCTGCCGTGACGCCTCCTGGCAGCACCATCTGCCCCTCCTGAGCCGCGTCAGTACGACTCGCTCACATTAAACACACACAATCCATCGTCCAATAGGAAGTCTGCAAAGTTTCACGCCTGAGCTCTGACTTTCCGCCCAGGATCACCGCTGATGTTTGGTTTGTTTATTTATTTTGATTTATTTCTCTGGTTTCTCTTGCAGGTGCTTCTCGCGGTCGGACCACCTGGCGCTCCACATGAAAAGGCACGTCTGAGTAAAAGCGGGACGTCGGAGGTGAAGCGTGTAGAGGAGAACTCGGATACCAGTGCGAGTTTGTGTTTTACACACAACAACCCTGAATTTTTTTTGTAACACACCTCCCGGACGGGCGTTTCCTCCTGAACGTTTATCCTGAATGTAGTCGCTTCTCCCGGAGAGCTCGTCACCGACGCAGAGCGGATCAATATTTCCAAAAAAGAAAAAACAATTCGAAGAAGAAACAAGACTCTTCCTGTTTAAGAAACGTTTGCACAAGTGCAGGATCGGACTGTTTTAATACCCGATCTGAGGGATGTGTTTGTTTGTTTGTTTGTTTGTTTACGCTTCTTGATTTTGGGAGGAAGGACAAACGTGAGATCTTTCCTTCAAGACTAGCATGGAAATAAACTTTGTAAAAAAAAATAATAATTAAAAAAATAATAATAATAGAAATAGGGAGCGTTACTGAGACATGATGTTTTAAAGTTAGCGCGCCTTCTTGCGGAGGAGAGCCCCTGAACAGTATCGCGCGCTGCTGGACTTTTCAGTCCGCTTCGGCGTTTACGATCTACGTTACCCCGGAGCCACCGTCCGAAATGAATAAATAAAGCGGCAGAGCGGCGCGTGATGCTGCGATATTTAAGCCCCGGGCTCCCGCTGTTCGCTCATCTGTCGCTACGGTGCACTCTGGCCTTTCTAATGAACTCAAAAGCAGAGCCATCTGACTTCAGCGCTCTCAGGCGTCAGGCTCTTCCTGGCGTCAGGCTGCACCGGTCACAGTCCATTTCACCCCCAACACGATGACCAAGACACAAGGTCGTCCCGGCCTCTCTCTCTCTCTCTCTCTCTCTCTCTCTTTTTGTCTCTTTCTCTCTCTCTCTCTCTCTTTTTGTCTCTCTCTCTTTTTGTCTTTCTCTCTGTCTCTCTCTTTTTGTCTCTCTCTCTCTCTTTCTCTCTTTTTGTCTCTCTGTCTCTCTCTCTGTCTGTCTCTCTCTCTGTCTCACACACACTTCACAGTTTCCAGAGACCGCGTTCTAATCGTAATGTACCTTCATCCTCAACTGCAAGGACATACTCTATGTAAAAGCTTAGAAATTACATCATCACCATCATCGCCGTTATCGTCAGGGACCCATTATGCAAAATTCGCAAGATATTCAGATGGATCTCCGAACAACATGAAAAAAAAATGTATAGAGTAAACAAGCCAGTTAAAATCTGTTGGTTTTTTCCCCCTAATGTGACCTCAGAAAAGATGATCCCCCCCCACGCCCCCCCCCCCCCTTCGATGGGTTTTACTGTGCAGCTGCATTCTGTATTCTTATACAGAAGCTCATTTGCATACACACTGCGAAACATAAAGTGAGTGAAGGAGAAAGAGGTATTTTAGCTGGCAGATTAACACACACACAAACACACACTTTAAAGGACTTCTAAGAGCTGTGTTAAAAGACTTGTTACAGAACTTGTTATTCAAATACAGCACCTTCACATTTCACGGAGGAGGAAAAAATAAACTTTTTTTTTCTGAGAAAGCGGTTGCAGGAAAATAACTGACCACCAGGGGGGCGATGAAGCTTTTGGATTTCCCGCCACTGTTCGAACGTTGAGTGTTTTTCAGCCAGCAGGGAATTCTGACCTGGTTCCTCATGAGGTTCTTTATAAACCACAGCAAGTTGGAGTTTTCCATTTACGTTCCTTTCTTCTTTCCTTTTTTTTTTTTCATGGCCCGTTTTTCGGCCCGTTACAGACACACCACAGCTGAGCATCCCGATCTCTTTCTGTGGATTGTTCCTGTAGAACCTTGGGAATTTTTTTTTCTTTGAGCTGCTGGTGTAGACGATGAACCAAGACCTTCTGACTGAAGTCAAATCACAGTGGTGTAGGTTTATATAAAAATGAGGATTATTTCGATTTATTATGATTTAAAAAAATATCCAATGGAGTATAAATCACATTCATACATGTAAAAAAAAGGATTATAATAATAATCGGTGAATTAATTGGATTCTTTACAGTTAAAAAAGGTCTGAAAAAAATTTAAAATTTCAAACAATATTTTTCTTTTTTTTCCTCGACTTCTGCTTGAGATTCGTTTCTCATTCGCGTTCTGTCTCTCGCTGCGTTCCGACGCGCGAGTTTGTGCTCGATTTGCTGCGGATATGGTTTGTATTATCATGTGATGTTAGTACGACAATGTTCTATATTAAGGAAGACAACAAAAAAAAAGAAAACAAACACAAAGAAGAAATAAAAAACAAAACAAACTAAAACAAAGAAAATTTATTTTTGTTACCGGTTTGTTTCGTAATCCTTTTTTAAAACTCGGTATTGTAATATATCTATGCAAGAACTGTTCGAGTGAAGCGATTTTATTTAAGAATGTCATCATGTGTAATAAACAGTAGAAACTTTTGATCCAAATCTTGACTTGTGTGTGTGTGTGTGTGTGTGTGTGTGTGTGTGTGTGTACTTTCCATTTTTTTCCATGAACTTGAACTTGAAAAAAAAGTCTTGAACAGTGCCTTGAAAAAGTATTTGCCCCTTCCAATACCTCACACAAAGGTAACCCGAGTTAATACATTCATTTAATTTCTTAAGGGAAAAACTAGCTGTCCAAACCTACCTGGCTTTATGTAAAAAGTAATTGTTCCCTAAACCTAATAACTGCAATGACGTGTTTGTCATAACTGTCAATGAATGTTTCACGTCGCTGTGGAGGAATTTTGGTCCGCTCTTCTTTGCAGAATTGTTTTAATTCAGCCACATTGGAGGGTTTTCCAGCATGAACGGCCTGTTTGAGGATCTCAGTCAGGGTGAAGTCCAGAAAACTAAATTCTGTTTGTTTTTTTTAGAGCCATTCAGCACCTTTTGGATCATTGTCCAGCTGTATAACTCAAGTGTACGCGAGTCCCATACAGATGGCCGGACATTTTCCTTCAGGATTTTCCAGTAGAGCGCAGAATTCATGGTTCCATTAATTATGGCAGGTCCTTCCTGAAGTTGCACAGCACCACCATGTCCGATTGTTAGTATGTCCTTTTTATAAAAACACACACCTTCCAACTTTTGTCTCTTCAGTCCACAGAATATTGCCCTATAATTTAGATTTTTTCTGTGGCAAATGTGAGATAAGACTTTGTGTGCTTTTTGGTCAGCTGCTTTCAGCTTGGAACTCTCTCATGGATGCTATTTGTGCATGCATTCAGACTGTATCTGAGAGTGAGGCCTGAAGTTCTTTAGATGTTGTCCTGGGTTCTTTTATCAGCTCCTGGATGAGTCGTCCTATTAGTTAGTTTTTTTTTTTTTTTGGCGGCATGATGATTTCTTGCTTCAACAGGTCTGGCAGTAATCAGGCCTTAGTGTGACAAGTGAAAAACTCAGCTTTCCAAAAAATAGTGGTTCATCACAGTTTGTGAACTGTGAATGTAAACTGATTTAAAACATTTAAATGTGACAGTACAACTGAAAAGGGGGCAAAAAATTTTTCACAAAACTGTAATTTTTGTCAATAAACAGTGAAATAACAGTAATTAATGAAAGAAGGTCAGTATTTGGTGTGACGATGCTTTGAGGATATTTTAGTCTCAGGTACACTTTGTGCAGTTTTACAGTGGAATTAGCTAATAAGTTTAGCATTTAGCATCGGAGAACCACCAACGTTCTTCTGTTCATATAACGGTTGTACGTGCTTCTTTTTGGTATGTAAAACCCAGCAACTTCCATTTTGTTCAGTTTTTTTTTTTGGTCATGTATGTAATATGCCAGCAGGGGAGGATCCGAAGAAGCTACTTGGATGAGTAGTGAAACATACAGTATCTACCTAACAAGAAAGAACCTGTACACCTGGATGACTGAGAATCAAAAATATACAGTACACAAAGACAATTAAAATGTGCTGCTCTCTATTATGGGATGCAATGAAATATTATTCTGTAAGTTTTAGTTTTGGGTGGGAATACACAATGTTTTAGTACTAACTCAATGATGAAGTCATGAAAAAAACCTATCAAAGTTTGTCCTAAAAACTATAAGACTTTTTTTACATACAGTATCAAATACCGGCGTCTTCAGGTGTCATACACAAGTCTAGCAATTTGAAGCTTCATTACAAAACTGATGATCCCGACATATTCCTCTCTCTCTCTCTCTCTCTTACTCTCTCACACACACGTTATGTCGCAGTGGGGACCTTTGATAGCGGCGCAGATGACGAGACTGCTCGAGACAAACAGACGAATTGGCTAATTCAATAACTAACGCGTAATCAGGTTGCAATTATGTACGAGGAAACGGCTGCGCGCACTTTATTAACTCGGCGAACGCCTCCTGAACGATTTATTCTCAAAAGCTCGCTCGTCTAGAACTAATGTACATAATTGAAACGTGCGTTCTCGTCTCACCTCCGGCTCGCTGCTATCACTCCAACTTATCGGCTTATCGTTTCGCAATTATACAGACACGATTAGGGCGTGCGCGGCGCTCTGCACCACTTTCGGTCCGGATGAATCTCCTTCCAGATGGAAAAAGTCTTCACGTATGATTTGGCGTTAAATCAGCTCCGGTGTTTCACTTCAAAGTACACAAGCTAGTCAACAGAGCTATAGTTAAAATATTGCATTGATTCATGCAGACCAATTTCTTCGTTTGATAAATTTTAAATTTAAAAAATGGTCGATGTCGTCTAGATTACTATTTTTTTCCAACATCTTAATGTAAAAAAAAAAAAGTACATACTGTACCGTTTATCCATTTACAGTGACATTTTATGGCATGGAGCGTTCACGAAACAAGTAAGCTCAGGTGTTGTAGAAACTACAAACTTTTTCTCCCTTGTGTAAACTCGATCACAAAAAAAAAAAAGCTTGTTCGAGTACATACGTTACTAAGAAAGTGTTAATTTGTTAACAGAAACCGTAGTAACAAGAGAGCATTAATATATCCATGAGTTGAATTTCACAGCAGTTAATTAAAATTAATTAACAGTCTCCAACCAATCAGAATCCAGAATTCGACATACTGTAAGGATTTCTTTTGTAAGTTAATTCTAGGTTACATGAGTTCTTAGACAAGGTTGATTATGGTCTCTCTCTCTCTCTCTCTCTCTCTCTCTCTCTCTGTCTCCCTCTCTCTCTCTCTCTCTCTCTCTCTCTCTCTCTCTCTCTGTCTCTCTGTTTCACGTAGCCATTTTCTAATCAGCTCTGACGGACCGTATCCATAGTGTTTAGGCTTTAATTCAGCCAGACGTTCATGCAACACACTGGCTCCTTCTCAGACTTAATAGAATTAGTCCTGTATTCAAGCTCCTGATCTGATGTGATCGGAATATTATACCTCCTCTTCCGCTACTGGATCCATCTCCTCTGCTCACAGAACCTTTGAGCAAAGCAAAGGTTAAGCCTCACTCGCACTTGTTAGTCTCGCTAACAGACAGCGTCTCAAATGAGAGAACTGATTCATTTGTGATCAGCCACGCATAATCCTTTCGCGACCATGTCCTCGTGCGCTAATTTCCTGAATTGATCTTGACAGCCTTATTCTTTAGCTTCCCGAAATAACCCCATTCGCAATTTCTGCCACTTGTCATAGTGTGTTATGGGTACGCTCTAGGCTACATGGTTTAGAGAATGTAGAAGATGTAGAGACGATAGCGAAGTCATAAAGTGGTAATAAGTGCAACTAACACTAATATAGAGGCCCACTGGGGCAAGAATCACGCTGCTCCATGCTCAGTCTCTAAACATTCCCCGGGTTGCCAGGGCCACTATGTTTGCACCAGACAAGTTAAAAATACTTTTATATACTGTTTTTTTTGTTTGTTCGTTTCAAGGTGAAGAAATTTAGCTGAAACCTGGCAACCCTAGTTAGCTCTTTGGAAAACTTAACTGAAGATTTTGTCCTTTGATTGATGCAGAAATAAAACCCTGAAAACTCATGAAATTGTCTAATTTAATTCACTTCATTACACCTACACCTTGCTAGAGCTGGACCCATTATCCCTTCATATCTGCCCTAATTCTTCATGTCATCGATTCAGGAAGGTGCTAGAAACATTCCTTGGAGATTTTGGTCCATTTTGACATCACTGAGCATCACGCAGTTTCTACAGATTTGTCAGCTGCACATCCATGATGTGAATCTCCCATTCTCTACTCTCTACTGCTCTACTGGTTTGGAATCTGGTGACTGTGGAGCCGTGTGATTACAGTGAACCGACTGTCATGTTCCAGGAGCCATTTGAGATGATTCTGGGACATGGCGAATTATCCTGTGATCATACAATGGACACGATCAGGAACGATACTCAGTTAGGCTGTTTTATTTAAACCATGCTCAATCTGTACTAAGGGGTCCAAAATGTGCTTCTTCACATCATTACACACCACCACCAGCCTAAACTGCTGATACAAGGTAGATCATCCAAATGTTGGCTCATCAGTCCGGGCAAAAAAATTTTTCCAAACTTCTGTTGTCCAATTTTGGTAAGCCCATGTAAATTATAGTCTCAGTCTCCTGTTCTGACAGCAGAGTCACCCGGTGTGTTTCTTTTGCTGCTGTAGAACATCTGCTTCAAAGTTCCACATGTTGTGTGTTCAGACATGCTTTTCAGCAGATCTCAATTTGATTTTATTCGGATCTCAGATTTTATTTGAGGGATTGTTGCCTTTCTATCAGCTCACACCAGTCTGGCCGTTCTCCTCTGACCTCTGACCCATTACCAAGGCATTTTCACCCAGAGAACTTCCCTCACTAGAGATTTTCTCTTTTTCAGCCTGTCTGGCTACCATTTGCAGATCGTCTTGACCCTGTCTACATGGCTACATGCATTGAGTTGCTGCCATGTGATTGGCACTATATGGATAAAAGAATCTGGCCAAAATTGTAATAACATTGTATCCAAATATATATACTTCAGTATGGAGTATGGATCCCCATTTTTCAGCGATAACAGTTTCTACTCTTCCTGGATGGACATCCACAAGATTTTGGAGTGTTTCTGAGGGAATTCGTGTCCATTCATTTTGTAGAGTGTTTATGAGGTCAGGAGCTGATGCTGGAGGAGAAGGCCTGGCTCACAATTTTCATTCCAGTTTATCCCAAAGGTGCTCGATGGTGTTGAGGTCAGGACACATCATTGTGCGGCACAGTCTAATTCCACCACATCGAACTCGTCAAACCATGTCTTTATAGTCCTTGCTTTGTCCACTGGGACACAGTCATGTTGTGTGACTTCCCCAAACTGTTGCCACAAAGTTAATAAAATGTATAGCAATGTCCAAGGTCTCTCTGTATGCTTATTAACTGGACCTGATTGAAATACTTTAAGTCAATAATTAACTGGTTTGGCCAAATACTTTTGTCCATACAGTGTATCGATGAAAGGTCCTTGTGAGAGTTGTAAGACAAACATGTGGTAGTTCTTTGAAAACATAATAAAGACTGCCATCTGCTGGTCACAGGCAGTATTGTGTATGTTCTCCTGCAGCGTGTCCCAGTCAGGACAGTGTACACGAGTCAAGTCAAGGCAAGTAGGCTTTTATTGTCATTTCAACCATATACAGTTCAGTACACAGTGAAACGAAACGGCGTTCCTCCAGGACCAAGGTGCTACATACAACATAAATTAACAGAAACTAACTAGTTAACTAAGAACCCTAATTAGCTGACTAGCTGAGACAAAACAGATTAACATTATAAATGAACAGAAAACTAAACTAAATCTAAGTCCTATACAAGAAGTAATAGGTATTGTGCAAAAGAGCAGTTACAGGTTGGTATGTACAATTGTTAGATGGTTGTTGATTAGTGTGTTTGCGCAAGTGTGTTTATCAGTTCAGTCCCAATGTTTTTAGGAGACGGATGGCTTGTGGAAAGAAGCTGTTGATTGTTCTGGATGTGAGGGCCCGAATGGTTCAGTACCTTTTTCCAGATGGCAGGAGGGTAAAGAGTGTGTGTGAGGGGTGTGTCCGATCAGCCACAATTCTGGTGGTTTTGTGAATGCAGCAGATGGCGAAGATGTCTGTGATAGAGGGAAGAGAGACCCCAGTGATTTTCTCGGGTGTCCGCACTATTCGCTATGTTGGGTCTTGCGGTCCAAGATGGTACAGTTCCCAAACCAGACAGTGATGCAGCTGCTCAGGATGCTGTTGATAGTCCCTCTGTAGAAAGTGGTCAGAATTGGTGGTGAAATCTGGGCCATCCTCAGCCTTCTCGGTAAGAGAAGACGTGTTGAGGGACCAGGTGAGATTCTCCACCCAGGAATTTGTTGACGATCTCCACAGAGGAGCTGGTGAAGTTCCGCGGAAAGTGGTTTCTCTGTGTCCTCCTGAAGTAAACATCCATCTCTTTTATTTGATCAACATTCAGAGACAGGTTGTTGTCTTTACACCAGTCCGTTAGCCTCTGCATGCTGACTCGTCGTTCTTGCTGATGAGACCCTCCACGGTTGTGTCATTAGCAAACTTGACGAGTGGTGCCAAAATGGTGTTATTAATGCAGTATTAATTCAGTGTTGGTGATTTTATCCTACAATGGACTGTTTTTTTTCCACTTCATCCATTTTATTCTTCTCTTATGCACTCTTTCTCTCTCTCCCTGAAACCAGTTCTGAAAAATGAACCTAACGCAGAAGTGTCAAAACATGCAGTTCCTCGAATGACCACTAGGACCACTGTGTCAATTCCCACAGAGCCCCAAGTTACAGTTTTTTACAATCGCTATGTCAGTTTTTTCAATACATTTAACAAGTTTCCTAAACTCTTAACACAGTTAGCACAACATCCGTCTTTGTAGGTTATACAATTAACACATTTCTTGTTGCTTTGATACAAAATGCATCCAGTTAACACCAACTTAAAATGCTTGAACTTCTTTTACACACAAGCTCAACCAAGACCAAAACAATGTACTTTTACCATCAAATTTACAAATGCTTTCACACTGTATGTCAGAACAGATAACATTATGTTCTAAACATAACTTATATAGGCTAAAGTCAAAGTGAACAGCTGTTCATATTGTGAGTTGAAACACAAATATATTGCCTGTATTTTATTCCATTGCCAATGAGAAACAGCCTATGGCTGTTATGCAAATATATCAATCACAGCTGATTCCCAACTAGGAACCACACGCAGGTGTTGAGGTTTTTTTTAGAACATATGATCACGTGATCATATGTTCTAAAAGAGGAATCTTTGGGCTGATCTTGTGTGGAAAATGAACAATATAGAGCAACACAAAGAAAGAAAGAAAGAAAGAAAGAAAGAAAGAAAGAAAGAAAGAAAGAAAGAAAGAAAGAAAGAAAGCCTGCATGAGGGAGAGGAAGACAAGTACCAGGACAAGGGATAGGAGTGGGGCAAGGACAAGGACAAAGGAGAGGAGTGGGGCAAGGACAAGGACAAAGGATAGGAGTGGGGCAAGGACAAGGACAAAGGAGAGGAGTGGGGCAAGGTAGAGGGAGAGGAGTTAGAATGCGTGGTGGCGCTCAAAGAAGGACCAGAGTTAGGGTAACTAAGGGTATAAGAGCTACTATCACTGACCATGTCATAAACCACGGGCTATCATACAGAGAGGCTGGTGAACGAGTTCAGCCAAATCTCAGCCGGGACACAGTGGCATCCATTGTCCGTATTTTCAGAGAAACCAAAAGGTAGGATATTGTTTCTCCTACAGCAAAGTGTACATAATTTGACCATTTACTGTATTAGAGTGACTGTATGCCTCTGGTCTCTAATATGTAACTGTATTTTCTTGCTCTATGGATTCAACGTCTTCCTCCCTCAGGGGGCAGAGGAAACCTCATGAATGAAGAACAGGAACTTGCTATTGTTACTTTTAAAAGGTACAGTGAGAGCATCAAAGAACTCTGTCGCCAATATGTCCAGGTAAGGTTATGCAATACAGTCATTACTGTACTATACACTGTGTGTTTTGCAGTAAACTACTCTATAAACCTGGAGTTCATTAGTGCATACAGTAAATATACAGTACAGCACAGCATTTACATACACTGTCATGTATGTAAATGCTGTGCTGTACTGTATATCTACTGTCATGGAGTCATGGAGTTGGAGGCCAATCAAGTCCCACATGAAATTATCTATGTTTACAAGGCTGGCTTCTACTTGGCGAAAGGCGTCGCCGTGGGAGAAACATAATGGGCCAAAGGACCACAGTTACCGTGCCGGGCCAGAGAGGAGCCAGTATCACCATGTGCGCCGCAATCTCCAACAACGGTCTGCATAAATGTCAGATTGGCCCCTACAATACCGACTGCCTTCTCCTGTTTTAAGAAGACCTGCACGAAAGACTGGTGCCAGAGGTAGAAAGGGGACAGGTGGGAGACCACTTGCCAGTATACGTTATCACATGGGACAATGTGGCATTCCACCATTCCCGTGCAGTCACAGCCTGGTTTGATGATGTCCCCTTTCCTTGCCCCTTACCCCCCTTTCCTCAACCCTATTGAGGAGTTTTTCTCAGCCTGGAGATGGAAGGTTTTTGACCATCGTCCACATGACCGAATGTCCCTCCTGGATGCAATGGATCTGCATGCCAAGACATCACAGCTGTGATGCCTTGCCAGAGAAGATATCAGGTGTGATGTGGATGAGAACATGTGGCCAAATGCAGAAGACCGGGCAGAATAGAAGATTCCTTTGTTTTTGTTTTTTTATTATAATTCCGGTGCTTTTCGTGTTTGTATATCTTGCAGTAATGTCCTTTTGCAGATAAAGTCTGTACTGCAGCAATTCTGTGTCTGTATTTTTTTTTTTTACATAAACATTTTATAAAGCTATTCTGAGATTCTCATTCATTTTTTGTATTGAATTTCTGCAGCAAAAGAAACAAAATGCAGGCATTTACTAAACCCAACAAACCAAAAATGTAGAGAGGCTTCAAATATAAGGGCAGACCTGACACATAAAATAATGCAATTTCTGTCATTTCAGCTGATGATAGTTTTTTTTTTTTTTTTGTCTTTGTGTTATGATTGACTAAATGTTCCTGTTGGAAGAGAACATGTGTTAGTGTTTTGAATAATTATTTGATTTTTAAATGTTTGATGTTTGCAGTGTTTTGTTAGACATAGTGTATTGTGTTAGTTTATTATTGTATTTTGAAAATTAGTTTTGGGGTTTAGTTTACAATGTGTGATTTTGAGCATGAAATTAACCGTTTCGCCAATTGTGTGTTTTAGGTGTGTTGGTGCGTTAAGAGTTTAGGAAACTTGTTAAATGTATTGAAAAAACTGTCATAGCGATTGTAAAAAACAATCATGTAAAATGTTTAACTTTAAGGCAGAAACAAACATGTTTACAGTCAGGTAGTGTAAAGTTAAAAAGTTTTGCAGGTGATTAAACAAGTTACTGGGTCTGTCTGCTGTGTATTGATAAGCTTTTCCGGCACCCAGAGAGGCAGAGTAAAACACACAAAGGTTGTCTGTCAGAAAGGTTTCTAGTTGTTAACAGCAAACACAGAGACCAAATATGCGAGACCAAACACCTCTGCCATCGACATCTGCTGCTACAAAGAACAGAAACCACTGTAAAATGTCCTGGTGAAATCCAGAAAAAAAGGTTTTGGTCTCCAAAACTAGATTTCCCAATCATGACTATCTTGGAGAGAAATTAATGCCCCGAAATAAATTCTGATAAGTTTCTAACAGGGTGTCGAATTCTGAATAGAAGTGTAGAATACCGACGTTTTTGTAACATCGTAGTTTAACGTTATCGTACCGACATGGCGTCATCGTTATTTAGACGTCGTCATCCTGACTTTCACCGATTGTCTTACACATGTTTAACATGTTAAACATTAGACTATTTGGACTTTTAAAGTTCATTTGTTTTCTACACAATTGTGATTGTTAAATGGTTAAACGGTAAAAATGTTATGATTGTTTAGGATAAATCCTAAATAAATCTATAAATCTAAGAGCCAGACTGAAAGCCCAGAAATTCCTTAGCTAGAGAATCATTAACACATCAACGAACAAGAACAGATGGGCTCTGGAAAGAATTCCATTACATCACAACAGCATTGCATTACTGCCACGACCAGTCTGATGATGTCTCAGGTAAAGGTCACGAACTGTAGGGGCTGATCTTCAACACAGTATGTATGTTCCTCCAAGGTCGAGGTAGCTTTTGTTGTGCATATCAAGTTTTGGTTTGCACCTGGTGTTCAGTATAAATCTGTGTTTTAGTTTGTACATTGTCATGTGTTTGAACAGTTTATTGATATTGAAAAAGAACCACAATGTGTCTGACACACGCTATTTGAACAGTTGCTTGGATTTAAGGTGCCTCTGCCTCAGTCACAGTGGTTGACGCCTTTGTGTAGAGTCAGTAGCTGCAGACTTTCGAACTTCATGTGGCTTCAGATTAGCATAAGAACATGACCATGGCCGAGCAGACGCGTCCAAGCCTTACATCACCAAGTGCAATGTAAAGCACCAGATTCATTGAACTTTAGAGCAGTGGAGACTTGTTCTCTGGAGTGACAAATCGCGCTCCTCTGTCTGGCAACCTGATGGACTGGTCTGAGTTTAGTGGCTGCCAGAAGAACGATACCTGTCTAACTGCATTGTGAAAAATGTAAAGTTGAGTGGAGGGGGATTATGATGTGGGGCTGTTTTTCAGGAGTTGGGCTCGGCCCCTTACCTCCAGTGAAAGAAACACTTAATGCTTCAGCATACTGAGACATTTTAGACAATTTCATGCTCCAAACTTCGTGGGAACAGATTGAGGACGATACTCCTCCAGTTCCAATATAACTGCACACCATTGCAAGGTGCATTAAGACATGGATGAGTGAATTCGGTGTGAAAGAACTTGACTGACCTCAGCCCCTTTAAGCACCTTTGGGACGAATTAGAGCAGAGACTGCGTGCCAGGCCTTCTCGTCCAACATAGGTATCTGAGCTCACAAATGCGCTTCTGGAAGAATGGTCAAATGGTCGTTCCCATAAACACACTCTTAAACCTTGTGGAAAGCCTTCACAGAAGAGTTATGCAGTATATATGAAGCTGTTATGTATATGGATTAGGAATTGGACGTTACTAAAGTTCATATGTATGTGAATGCGGGCGAGCAAATACTTTTGACAATATAAGGTGCATTCCGATCGGCCTGAAGTACCCTGCGAAGTAGACTTCACGGTGTGTTCAGCCATGTTCAGTGTGATTCCAAAGCACAGGGAGCGAAAACGTTCAGTTCTGCAAATGTTGTAGGGAACGAGTGAACAACAGGTCTTCACTTCACTGGAAAAGGGAATGGAAAATTTCCTATAGTGTAAGTCAGTGCGTCTCGCTGAAAAAAAAATGGAACTTGAGAAAGGATTTATATATTTATTATCATTATTATCGAGGACAACATTTAACCAGATAAATATTTTATTAAATATGGGCTAGTAATCCGTAAAATATATATATATAAATCTCCATACATCTTTAATTAATTATTAGTATTAATCAATGATTGATTTACAAGTAATACATGTTTCAACAGTATGTTTTATAATAAATATTTAATGTCTGTAGTGTGAAATATCCACAGCAGCAGCGATAGGTATCTGAGGGGCTTATGTCACCACAGAGGAAGTGACGTCTGCGCTGGTGACTCCGAATGGTGGAGTTTTGTCGAGGGAGGCTCTTTCACCAACATTCCCTGCAAATGGAGCAGGGAACAGGGAGCACCCTGTGAAGTACACTTTGGAATGGGACGCAGCTATAGTGTATTTGTGCACTGGGTTATTTGTGTCCATCTGTGATTACACCACCAAACCACTAGAGGGCGGTGGGTTTTCTATGCTGCGCACGGAGTTAGAGATATAATTCTTTTGCCAAACTTTTTTCTGTTTGAAGACATTGATTAAGTTCATAGTAACTTAATAAAGAACTATTAAAGGTGGTAATATAGGGAAATACTGAAAATAAATTGCAGTAGAGTCCTGGTCTCAGGAGGTTAATAATCAGAGGCTTGTGTGCAGTGGGTTTGCCCACGGACCTGAGAAAGCCTTTGTGATTATTCAAAATCCTAGTGTTTTGGAGAATTCTAAAAGTACCGTTGCCAAAACAACAAAATGTGTAACGGCAAATAGTCCCTAATAGTCTGTGGAGACAGAAAGCATGGCAGGTCTGGGGGGAGGCATGGGGGGAGGGAAGAAGGGGAATAGAGCGCCTAGTTTTAGAAACAACGTCTCAGCGGTAATTTGTCATGTCTACAATGGCCTTGAGAGGAAATGAAGACAGCTAAATATTTTAAAGACTTCTGCATTGGCCATGCATCATGTGTAAAGATATTGAGCTGGAAAACTTGCCAGGGTTGCCAACTGTCCTGTAAAATACGTAACCGTCCTGTAAGCGGGAATTAAAAGAGCTGTTCCGTATCGAAACAATACAGGAAGTGCTTTGTCCTGTGGTTTTAAGAATCAAAGTGAAATATTATATAAGGTTGGTCTACAACGACAGTCACCGCATAAAAGGAAACGTCTCCTCTCTCCCACCCTCTCTGTCAAGGTCTGTCTTTACCAAAACAGAGAACAGAAAGCACGCTTCTCATTGGTCACGACTCATAACCAATGGGCTACATCCTGCCGGAAGCCACACTTGAGGGGGGAAAAAAAGGGAAAACCATCATCTCACTCTCCGCCTGTTCCTGTCTCTCATTTCCTTTTCACACAGTTGCCTAATCAGAGCTTCAATCAGACCAGCTAAAAGCAAACAGTCTACATCACATGGGAAAAGTGCCATCTGCACGTCTCTTAAACATCTCAGTGCTGCACAACAATTCAGTTGTAAAAAAAAAAAAAAATATATATATATATATATATATATATATATATATATATATATATATATATATAAGTGTCTTATTCACTAATGTACAATCATGCATCATGTATTACAGGGATAATTTACCAATTACAGACAAAAAGAGAGTTCAGTTTCTGCAGCGAGTGGGTCTTTGGGCTTAAAAGTACAAATATCAAACTTATGTATGTCCAGGAAACTCCTGCAGTCCTGTACACTAATCTGCTGTTAGAGGACATGGAACTGAAACTGGGGTCCTGAGAGAAAATGGAAGTTCTCTGATCGTACCACCAAGAACAGATGCAGAGCATGCAAAGTGCAGTGAAGTGGCGGAAATGAAATACGTTATTCCAGGCCTACAGAATGCTAAGCAACACCGTGTTGCTTAACACATAGATTAACAGCATAGCTTAGTGATCACAGCGCTTAGAACAGAAGCTGAGCAGTGCGTGAAGGAAGTCGAGCTGAGTTTGTTATTTTTGACATCTCGTGTTCTTGTGTAAGCCTTTAGAGGTTCCATATACTGTAATAGGGACGGGTTCACAGCAGCATGTCGTCACGGACAGTACGTTGGATTGTATTGTGAACGTTGGACACTTTCAGGAGTTTTTGTCTACTCGATTAATTTTCTTTTTTTTTCCTTTTCCTTTTCTTTTTGTCACCATGATAAAATGACTTCTTCCCATTGTAAGGATAACCCCGGCATCTCTGGTTCGTCTAATTTCTTTTTATGATTTCTCTTTGAATTCCCCAGCATTGATCCCAAGAGAAAAGATCCTGACATTTGGCCGGTAAGTATAATTTTTACGCATTGCTTTACCACACATGATACCCGAGTTGGCTCGACCTACAGCCGCAAGTCTCACCTATAACGCCACTCTTCATTGTACTGCTGGAGGCAGTGGAGCCCTCTTGAGATCTTGATGTAGCGTGTCTTTCTGGTTCACCTGAAGTTTGTTGTGTGACTGTAGTGGAGCCCTCTTCCCTCTTTACCAGAGTTGAGAAGATGAAAAGAATGTGCTGTTTGTGTTGGATTGGCATGGTAGCGTTTGTCCAGTGTGCCTGAACTATGAACACAGGTTGTTGGGGAATACACATGACGGCCAGGTTCGAGGGTGTGGGTTGATATAGTGTGTAGGCTGTTGGGTAAGCGAGGGGACAGAAAAATAGGGTTAGTGCTTATTGTTTTTAACATGCGTGCACACACACACACACACACATCTACTGTACACATCCACTTAATTTTTCCTCATTCTTTTTCTTTCTTTCTTTTCATATTTTCCTATAACAGGAATTTCACTATTTTTGAGATCTTACAGCTGCAAGGGATCCATGCTTTTTATCTCTTTCTTTTTGCCCGAATTCTTTCCTTCTTTCCTTCTTTTTTTTCCTTCATTCAAACTCATGACTCTTTATCTGACCCAGACCAGATGTCCTCGCCTTATCATTATTTCAAGGGCAACTACTAGTTTGTTTCGTGTTCTGTTCTCGGCCTTCTCTTCCTCTGTCTCTTCAGCTAGGTTTAAAGCTTCTATAGTCTACTACAAAGATCAGAATTAATACATGATTAAAATGTGATTTTTCCATTTGACGCACAGCCACCGTTTCACTACTCTTCAACCCAGATTTAGGGACAGTACTGTAGGTAAAAGCTGATCACCAGACCTGAGAGAGCGTGCTGGTCTGCACGGCTTTAAAAGGTCAGTAATATACGGTGATGCTCGATTATTCAGAGCTTTATAGTGTATGATATTAACAATATCTGTTGTGTCTTGAACTGCACAGGGAGTCAGTGTAGGGACACCAGGACAGGAGTTACGTGTTCCCGCTTATGGTTTTCCAACTTGAAATGAAAACCTGTATAACATTTTAAGGTCTTTTTTGTTAAAAAATGGATTGACTTTGAACAACAGGCTAAGCTGAAAAAATATCAATAACTTTAATAAGAGAATTAATTTTCTTATCCAGATTAAATCTCTTTATCCAGTAAAACACGCAGGTTTCTAATACCAGCACTTCAGTTTTAGTCTCATTAATACTTAAATAATTAATTTATGGTTATCCATCTCTTTAAAAAGCTGAGGAGAGATCATGTCAGTTTAACAGAATAAACATTTCATACGCCCAATTGACTTCTTTAAAATGGGAGGGGGAGAAACAGGTTCTAACTTGTTAAAAGCAGCAGAGAATGTGGCACTGATGAACTGATCACAATAGGGGGATGATATGAGTGCTCTAATATTCTTAATTCTGACCACAAAAAAAAATAAAAAAGAAGTTGTACTTGACATGATTAAACAAGATCTTAGTTAGGATCACAGATGATATATTAAAATGACCAACAATCAAAAATCATATTTAGGCAGAATTCCAGAATTTAAAGAAAATCTAAATTGTCACTGATAAACACCTGATTATATTTAGGCAGTCTGTATATCACAGGATTTAAGGATGGTTCAACTCAAATAATGTTTTCTCTTTTTTTCTTTGAGTTCAAAATGTCCTCTCTTTTTTTCCTGTATGTTGTTAATGTATTTTCTGCTTTGTCTATCTAAAAGTTGCCTTTCCTTCTTTTGTTTTTAATTTCATCGCCTTAAGGTTTTTCTCATCTGTTGCCCGAGCGCTTACTTTCTTTCTTCCGTCCTTCATTTTATTTCTTGTTTTTTTTTATTATTATTTTTAATCCTTTCTCTCTTCTTTCATTGTCCTTTTTCTTTCCTTTTTTTCCTCATTAATTTATTCCCTTAATTCCCTTGTCTTTCTTTCTTTCTTTCATTCTTTCTAAATTAAAAAAAATCCTAATGTTTCTTTCTTATTATCATTATTTATTTATTTATTCCCCTGATGAGTTCTCTTTCTTTCCTTATTTCTTACTCATTTGAAATAGTACCATTTTAAATATTTTCCTCCTTTTGTTCTTACTTCCATCCCCTAATCTTCCTTTCTTTGCTTCATTTCCTTTTCCCTTTCTTCCTTTCTTTGCTTCATTTCCTTTTCCCTTTCTTCCTTTCTTTGTCTTCCCTAATATATCTTTCTTTCTTTCATTCCCGTATCTATCTATCTATCTATCTATCTATCTATCTATCTATCTTTTTGTTTGCCTGTCTATCTATCTGTCTGCCTGCCTATCTCTATCGTTTTGTTTGCCTGTCTCTCTATCCATCCATCCAGGCAGGTCAGCTCCTGGGAGGAGTGCAGGTGTGTGTTACCTGGTGCTGCTGTATGAAGCAGCTGAAGAGTTAATAGGGGGACGTGACCAGGTGCAGACTTGTCTCCCCCCACACGAGCCGTCATATAGCAACACCAACTGATTCTATCAGAGAGAGAGAGAGAGAGAGAGAGAGAGAGAGAGAGAGAAAGGACTCCCCTTACTCTCTCTGGTCGTTACACCTCAATGACTCTCCCTAATCTCTCTCTTGTCTTCTTAAAACCTGCCCCCCACCCTTTATTCTCACCTTCTCCATTGTTCACGCAACGAGCATTTCAGATGACGATCTTTTGTCCTTGGAGGACTTAAATACAAGGAACTAACCTTAGATTTAAGAAGCTACGTTCTTGGATGAGTATTGAAACGTATCTACTGAACAAGGTAGTTGTCCAGTTGACATGAGTTGACTTCCAGACAACCTCACCTGGGTGCCTGAGAATCAGATATCGTCAGACAGTATGAAGTCCATTGTGACCATGTGGTGATCTGGGAAGCCACTGGGATAAATAAGACACTTTAAGATTTTGTTCCTGTCAGTGTTTGTGATGTAAAAGCTATCCAATCTTGCAGCTGTCAGTTGTACTGTACAGTACATTGTTTTAGTCCCTGGTTCTTTTGTCTACGGTGGCCGTGAAGTGCAAAACAAATTAACAAAACCGAAAGCAAAATAACATTCAAAGACAAAATAACAAAACCCAAAACAAAATAACAAATTCAAAACCAAATTAACAAATCCGAAAACAAAATAACATAACCTGAAACTAATTTGTTATTTTGTTTTGGGTTTTGTTGTTTTGTTTTTGGTTTTGTTATTTTGTTTTCGGGTTTGTTAATTTGCTTTTGAATTTGTTGTTTTGTTTTGGGTTTTGTTCATTTGTATTGCACTTCTCGGCCAGTCAGATACGAACCGGAAAAGGTAGGTATAGGTGGCGAATTAAATTCTTACCACTGATTGGACGAGACACCTGTCACTCAAGATAAACAGGAAGTAGGAAATTGTGTCTCTAACTTTGTTTCTTGTGTGCTCTCCTTCACTTTCGGTCTGCAAAACTAAGAAAATAATGAAAATTTTCATTAGAAAGCAAGGAAATAGAATTTATTCAACGTTACTTTGAGGACGGACATTTGTATGTTGTGATTTTGGACATGCTGATGACATATCACGATATAAAGATTAGTTTCAAACTGTTGTGTCTCTTTTAAAAGCGAAAGATTTTTTCCACAAGAACTGCAAAAATTTGGCAGAACGCCATATTTGAAACCACAATAAGGACAGTACATATTTGCACATTCATACACACACAAATCTACCGCCGTATATCTTAAGTGACAGATGTCTCGTCCAATCAGCGGTAAGAATTTCATTTGCAAACTATACCTACCTTTTCTGGTTCGTTTCTGAATGGCCGAGAGGTGCAAACCAAATTGACAAAACTGAAAACTAAATAACAAATTAAAAATCAAAATATCAAAACCAAAAAAAATAAAAAACGAACTAAAAATCAAAATAGCAAAACTGAAAACAAATTAACAAAACGCAAAACAAAATAACAAATTAGTTTTGGGTTTTGTTATTTTGTTTTGGGTTTTGTTATTTTGTTTTTGAATGTTTTATTTAGTTTTGGGTTTTGTTATTTTGGTTTTGGTTTTGTTATTGTGGTTTTTAATTTGTTATTTTGTTTTCGTTTTGTTAACTTGTTTTGCACTTCTCGGCCACCGTATTTGTCTCCATGGATCCAGAAATCCACATGTTTTGATTATTTCGTCTAAAACTACAGAAGATTGTATATGTGGTTCTTCTGCATTGCTGTCCACCATGACGACAATGTGGTTGCTGCTACAGTATATTGTCTGAGTACATCTCCTATTTCGTAAAATATTTTGACTCGTTCACTTTATGTGTTTCAGGCGTAAGCATTTCTGAAAAAAAATCTGTGAAAGCGAAACCTCTTTTTTTTTCTTAGTTGCAACAAAGTGTCTCATCCTCACACTCACTGTCTTCACTGTCCTGTGTAGTATCTTCCTCGCCTCCCTCATCTTCCACATCCATATCTGTCAACACCAAGTCCAAACTAGCTTCCTCTGTAACACACAGTGGTACAAATTATTATATAGTTTATATATTATAATAATACACAATTGTACTTAATTGTGTAATAATAATTGTATCTTTTCGATAAATGCACCCTTAATGGCACGGAAAAGACCTCCGATGATACAAATATTTAGCTTGTAAGGCGCAACTGCATTCAATTGAAGGTACATAACTGTCCTAACATAAAGGACACGGAATGTTCTGGACAGTGGGAGGAGTTTAGCTTTACCTCAGAACATCAGACTCCAGCAAGCTGTCATTATGGGTGAGTTATTAAGTCTCATATAATCCTCATTCTGATCATATAAAACAGATATTAGTTTATTTTTCCTCATTTTGGCCAGCTTTGTTCAGCTTATATGCAGCATTGTCTTTCAATATCACTCACATAGTGTAGGGTAGCATGTAGATAACTGCTAATCATGCTAACACACTGCCTTGTGCAGCTTAGCAAAACCGTGTTAGCTCCCGGCGGCTAAGCTAATGCCTTACATTATGTAGATTACAGATGGTTGTCAGTATCAGCTGTGGTGTAAATGTTCAAATGTATTTCACTCAGTTTTTGGATAGCTTTAGCTTACGGTAGCGATTTGGTTCAGTTTTTGATTAGCTCATGACACTGCTATCTATGATGTTATTTAGCACAAACACTTTAGAACCAGGTGGCTAAAATACTGAGTTATGTAGCTTTTAGATATTGCATGATATTCAGATTTATTATTTTTTTAATAATAATAAAATGTTGTTGTATGATGTTACAAAACTTGTGTTGTTTTTATGCATGGTCATTAGTGATTGATGATGATGATGATGATGATGATGATGATATGCATATTTTTTGTGTGTGATATCATGCTTATGTTTTTTTTTTCTTTTCTTTTCTTTTTTTTATAAACAGTTGTGACAGTGAAAATGATCAGCCACCTGTTTGATAGAAAGCAAATGCAAACAAGCAGGTAAGATACAGACAGCACATGAGTGTGTCATTCTGCGATTCCTGCTCGCATGGAAACCTGGACCATGACTGGGGTTAAGTCTCTGTCTGCACATGTGACTGCGTACAACCAGCAACATGGACTGATCTCGTGTGACAGGAGCATTGCCACTGTTGTTGCCACAGTACTGCGTGTGTGTGTGTGTGTGTGTGTGTGTGTGTGTGTGTGTGTGTGTGTTGTAAAGCAGTTAATGGTAAGCACAATGGAAATGCCAGGTATGCAGTATCCACTTCTGTCTTCAGTTGAACAGGAACTGCTCTTTTTTTTTCTTTTTTCGAGAGTGTCACATGGCTGTTGTATGACTGTATATAGGGTGTAAGAGTGTGTAAGTTTCTTCATTGTTTCTGTTTGCACTGTTTTACCATGAATGTGTGTTTTTGTACTTCCATACTTATGACAAAAATGTGCTTTCTGTGTATAAGATCATCTGTGTTCCTCTCCACTCAATACTGGACATTTTCATAGTGAAAGAGTAGGTTATGTATAGGGTGTACTTTTTTATTTTATTTATCTGAGTTATTTTGCCTGTCAGTTAATTATATTCTGAATAAACTTCAGACAAAAAATATGTTTCGTTTGTCCTCAAATTATTTTCAGGCAGCACTTCCCTCTCTATCACATACCCGACTGCAAGGCTCATGATGCAGGTGTTTGTCTTCTCTGGTGTGAATTACAGCATTATTCATGATTGCATGGCTTTTCTAATCAAAACTAATCTAATCGTAGAAAATGTATACGAGTATATTATTTTCTATGAATGAGTGAGCAGGATGATTGTCACGTCATTTGAAGCAAAAACTCTAGACTAGAAGATCCAGTTCACAGACGTCTTGTACACAAATGTGGGCTTATTTCAGTGATCTATATTTTTTGTTGCTTTCAATAACCACACATAACTGTCATTTTCCCCAAAAATACAAACTTGTACTTGGACACACATACTGCTCACATATTACTGTAGGCCAGTTTGTGCTGAATACAGTGTAATCAGACTTTATCCAGTTATGCCATGTTTATAAATAACAAAAAAAAATACACAAATGTCAGGACATTCCACAACTTCTTCTTATATTTTATTACATTGTCACTTTTTATCTGATTGTTAGCAGTATTTCCGAATGCTAACATTTCCCTCCAACATATCACTGCTCTGTGTTTCTGTCTCATCATCTTCCTCAGCTACTGTACACTAGCGTCCAGTCTTGGAGTTTGGAGTGTACCAATGTCTTCTGACTGAGAGAGAGACTTTTACGTTTACAATTTGTACAAAAAAAAATTGATGTGTCATAATAAATAGATTAGTAAAATAGTCTTTAAAAGAATAACAAAAATCTACAAATTAAATAGATAAGTACAGTATAGATAAGTTTTTCTCATTTTTCAAAAATTGCGTTGGTGTCACAGTCTGTGCCGAGTGTTATTTTGTTCTTATATAAAATAAATAAAAATATTTACATTGTATTTTAATATGAAGCCACCACAACTTTTTCATTTTCATAAAGCTGGCTTATATAAATACAGTCACGTTCAGTAACAGCAACAAACATTATGCTGAATTTACAGTGCTTAAATATTTTGCGGCTCTTTGCGTTGCTACTGTATGTCTTTATTCACTTCCTGTTCGAATCGCACCCCGAACCCGACACTGCCAAACTTGGCAGTAAACGATGAAACGTCAAATCAAACACCACGCTATTCAAAGTAATCAGCTTTACAAGACTATCCCCTGATACATACAGCACGGCTAAAAATAAATCAGTAATAATGACACCCATCCTGCCATGGTGCTCATAGACTTATCAAAACTATCATTATTTCTGCAGCTGTAAATATTTTAAGCTAGGGTGAACATGAACAGACATGAACGGGGGGTTGAGGGGCATTAAGCAGTAAGCAGCTCTGACACTAAAATGCAAAACTTACTGATATTTGTCCTGTGCTTATGCTGATGAATTTATTTGAAAATGATTATTTAAAAAAAAAAAATCAGCTCTTTTAATGACTTTAAATACAAATTTAACAAACAGACTTGAAATTTTATGCTTGAATTAAAATTTTTGTTAGTTTTTTAAAAACCATTTAGTTTCCTTCCTACACAAGAATTCAATTATACTTTGTAAGAAAAGAAAGGCAGATGCAAGTTCCACCTAAAGCCAAGTTTCACATCCACCAGCAACTGTTTAAAGAAAGAGAAACACAGATTCAAACAGGACCCCACAGGAACACACATTCAGAAACGCAAGCATGATGTCTGTTAAAACTGTCGTCGAAATAAAACTTTTAATGTATTTATTGCTTGTCTCGTTCCTCATTCCACTTATTATATAATATAGAAAACCTTCATAGCATCTGAGGCAACAAACCAAAAACAAAACCAATTATCAGGCACCTCCAAGCCCCCAAATACTATTGTGAATTATTCTTTTCCTTCTAAAAAAAATTCATGCCATAGAGGATTAGGTTTGGCGCCTACAGACTACAGACAGAACGCAACTACCGTAACTGGATTATTTTCATAATGCAAATATAAGGATAATTAACCAGTTAAACAGGACGGGATCGTGATATCCATCGCTGTTACTACTATTTATATCCTAATTATGCTTCACCGTTTCATGTCGGTGGTTGTCTGTCCATTCCAATAAATTTTACATCATTTGTTTTGTTTTGCTAACGTCATGTCATCGTGACTCAGAAGAACGAGTAGCCTCAGCGAGTGATTCGTTCGCTTTGTACTGGGAGCGCATGCGCAAAGCAGCGCCAATTTCCTTTCGAGTCTTCAGGTCCGACTCGTTCGTTCTTTCCTCACGTGACTCCCATAGACGCTGTGCAGTGCATTAGATTCAAAATAACGAACGACGTGTTGGGGGTCTGTTTACTGGAAATGTAACATTTTATTTTCATTTCTGATCAAAAGGACGAAATGAACGAAATGATTCGAAATAGAAATGCTTCGTTCATTTCGTTGGATGAGAGTCACCGCAAGTTGAAGATGAAAGCGTAAAGCTGTACGTCTCATCTCCCTTTTTTTTTTTTCACTCTCTCTGACTTTAAAAAGCCTCAGGGGGGCCCTTTATGGTGTCAGAGCTGCTCCCCGTGACACGCCCCGCCCTTCCTTCCTTCCTAGACTTTTCGTCCCAGCTCCAAATAACTTCAGCAGCATAATCGCAGGACACGGGAGTAACACATACTGTACAAATGAGCATGACAATCGTACAGTGTATGCGTAAGTAAAAATGAATAGAGGATATAATAAGCACAGAGTCTGCGCCACTGTGGATAGTCACATGATGCTTACAGTAGCAGTTATTCTCTACTTAGGGGGGGAGTTCATAACTGTTCGTGGTCATCCGAGCGTAAAATATTTTCAGCTGCAGAAATAATAATAGTTTTGGGAAGTCTGGCTTCTTCTCGCCAGCCAGTGTTACTGTAGGTGCGGCACCATGGCAGGATGGGTGTCATTATTGTTATTTATATATTCATTTATTTAGTTCTTTTTAGCCGTGCTGTATGTACAGTCGTGTCATTTGGTTACTTTTGATAGTGTGGTGTTTGATTTGGCGTTTTTACAGGTTTGGCAGTGTCGGGTTCGGAAGGCAGGAAGTGAATAAAGACGAGAGCAGCAAAAATACTTAAGCACTATAAATTCAACATAATGGCTGCTGTTGCTGCTGCTGTTGAGCGAATCGATTCCACCCGGGGCCGCATTTGAATAAAAAGGTGTGGCAGCTTTGCTTTGAAGATAGCGATTGCGTAATGTGGGGCAATCTGTGGCATGGGCGTGTTTTAGCACATAAACACTAGCAGTTTTCTCCCCTCAGATAGATGCTATTACTTTATTCGATTGATTTGTTTATTTATTATTATTATTATTATTATTATTATTATTATTATTTCCCCCACCATCCAGGGCTTTTTTGGAGGGGCTTAACTCGCTCAAAAAGTCATGAAAATGGTTGGAATCATTAGGATGCCTGAGTGTCACACACGAGATGCGTATGTGCTGCGTAGCTCATACACACTTGCACGTATACACACGAAACCCGGTACATATTTAGAGCTCATTGACCTGAACAACGGGGTCGTTTGGGTGGTTTACAAAATGTCTTGCTTGCAACTATCCTTATATATATATATATATATATACAGTATATTATTTATACAGTATATGTAAGTCTCACTGTATAAATATTTCATTGAAAACATAAAGAATCGCTCTCACTCCACACACTGCTCTCACCCACAAACTCCCAGCATGCACCAGAGAGAGAGATAGAGAATAATTTATTATTATTATTATTATTATTATTATTATTATTATTATTATTATTATTATTATTATATTCCTTTATTTATCATGTTCACAAGTGTAGCTTTATCTTTGACTTTAACTAAATGTCTTTTATTTAATATACAGTTGAAACCAGATATTTACATACGCTTCAGAAAGAAAGAAAAAAAAACACTTTACTATCAAACATTAAATCAGATTAAACGTTTCCAGTTTTAGATCAATAAATATTAACATATTTTTTGCATTTGTTAAATGTCAGAATCGGGCGACGGAGAATTTTATGGGATTTTTTTTTGTTACATTTTTTATTACTTTCATCAGTCAAAAAATGTACATACACTTCCTTTGTCTTTGGTAGAACTGCCCTGAAACTGTTTCACTTGGGACAGATGTTTTGAGTATCCTTCCACAAGCGTTCTACAATAGTTTTCTGGAATTTTGGCCAACACCTCTTGACAGAACTGGGGTAACTGGGTCAGGTTTGTCTTCTTTCTCGCTTACACCCGTATTTTCAGTGCCGCACACAAACCTTCTATGGGATTGAGATCAGTTGAAACCAACTGATCTCAATCCCATATCTTGACTTTTTAACTAATATTGAGGTCTGCTTGGAGTTTTAAATGTTTCAAATTACTGCTCTTTAAACGCACACGATCCGTTTATATATTTGACCCAAGGACAAACTTCTTAGTCTTCATACTTCACACTTTACTTTACATAAACCCTTTACTGACGAGTTCAACCTGCTCCACAGTAGTTTGTCTGGGGGGCGGCAGGAGTTTATCTTATGGTACACAAAGGAAAGGTCTCTGTTACATACCTTTCAGCTGCGCATACGACTGCAAAGCAAACAGGCGAGACAGCAAGAGCGAGGGAGGGTTTTTTTTTTTTTTTCGTTTAGTTTGGTTTTTGCCTTTTTGCACTTTACCAATAAAACACAGAACACATTGAACTCGGCACCGAACTCTGATCAATCAATTTCAGGGACCAGACTCGGTGCCGCTGTGATCCACAACATGATACTCCCGCCCCCATACTTCACAGTCGGGATGGTGTTCTGAGCCTTCAAATCTTCGCCCTTTCCCCTCCAAATATAAGGTTAATCATTATGGCCGAACAGTTACATTTTTGTGTGGTCAGACCACAGGACATGTCTCCGGAGATGAAGATTTTTGTCCCCATTTGCAGTTTGCGAACTGGAGTCTGGCGTTTTTTTTTTTTTTTTTAATGCCGGTTTTGAAGTAATGGCTTTCTCCTCCCAGTGTAACCTTTCAGCTCATGCCGGTACAGGACTCGTTTACTGTGGATAATGACAGGACATTATCTTACCAGTTTCAGCCAGCATCTTCACAAAGTCTTTTGCTGTTGTCCTTGCGTTGACTCGCACATTTTGCACGAAAAAACATTCTTTAAATAAAAGATTTTTACATTCATTTATTTATTTAATTATTTAATAAGTGGTGTATGTAAATATTTGGTTTCAACTGTACATTTATTTATTATGAATTTATTGTTTGTTTGTTTGTTTGTTTGTTTGTTTGTTTGTTTGTTTGTTTAGGGGGAGACTTTTTTTTTAACATTCATGTTTTAAACACTCAATAAAGAAAATACATTTTTTTTTTAATGAAAAAGCTTTTCCATGAGTAGATAAAGGTAAGTAAAACAATAAACACATGGGAGAACAGGTGGATACATGTACAATCATATAATAATGAAAATCCTAGAAAGAGAGAGCAGATTGTTTATAGTTACTGTCAAACAAACAAGAAAAATCTCACCTGAAAAGGAAACAGGGACGTTTCTCAGTGAAACGCATAACTCAGTGCTGAAGTGAAAGAATCGGTTCTTATGACATAGTGAGGCGGTTCCTCGTGTCTGTGCGAGTCCTTTGTGTCACACAGGTGTGTGTGTGTGTGTGTGTGTATGTGGGCAGGACTCAGATAATACCCCTGTTCTTCTGGAGCTTTAACTCATTCCTCATCCTCCCTCAGTCTTTTGCCTCAAGGACTTAATTTTTGGTTCCTGCTAGTGTGTATGTGTGTGTGTGTGTGTGTGTGTCTGTTTGTGGTATGTGTGTGTTCGTCAAGGTTGTGGATAATTTACTATAAAAAGAAAGCAAAGAGAGGAGAGGAAGGAGAGGAGAGGAGAGAACACACCTGGAACACCTGGAGATCATTTCCTTCACAATACTTATAGCAGAATAATTTAAAAAAACAGAAGGTAATTCATTTTTATTGTTTTTTATTTATTTATTTATTTGTTGGTTTGTTTATTTATCCATAAAGAAAGAAAGACAGATATATTTCAGAACCTGAGACATGGTGTGTTTTCCCTGGTCTTGAGCTTCCTCGTTATCTACTCATGAGCTGCTTTGTCTGAAGACAAGGTTCACTGCGTAGTCGAGACAAGCAAAATGAGTTCGCAGAGAACAGCAGGACATTAATGTTTTACTTCAACATACCGCTGAAAGAAAATGCATTTCCAATCTAAAAAAAAAAAGTATTAACTAAATAATTACATTTAAATCAGAAGGTATTCAAATTTCTTTTAAGTTATAAATTCATTTCTGTTAATGTAAAACTTTAAAGGGATTGCAACACTGCGGAGACTTAAAAATCAACAAAGATAAACAATCTAATAATGGATTCTAAAAGGGTATTTGGTTTCAACTGTACATTTATTTATTATTAATTTATTATTGTTTGTTTGTTTGTTTGTTTGTTTTGGGGGGAGACTTTTTTTTAAACATTTAAACATTTTTTAAACCAAAAGTCTTTGGTTAAAGACGCGGCCGTAAAATGGTGAATGAGCGACCGACCCCGTGTGTGTTTACGGTTCTTCACCTCCAGCTTGGATTGAAATCAGATCACCATGAGCTACACAACACTAAAATAAAGCAAAAATATACATTTGCCTTTTTTCAATTCTACATTTAAATTTCAATTCGACTTTTTTACATTTTTAAGTTTTCATTTATAAAAACCAGCCAATCAGTTCGATCCGAGGCCAGTTTATTGTACTATAAAATACTCGCTTTAAATGATTAAGGAATATTCTGTGAGAAATGATGCTGCGACCTGCTCTGAGCTCATAATCAAGATTTATTTCATTGTAAATGTTTCAAATTACTGCTCTTTAAACGCACACGATCCGCTCATGTATTTGACCCAAGGACGAACTTCTTAGTCTGACGAGTTCAACCTGCTCCACAGTAGTTTGTCTGGGGGGCGGCAGGAGTTTATCTTATGGTACACAAAGGAAAGGTCTCTGTTACATACCTTTCAGCTGCGCATACGACTGCAAAGCAAACAGGCCAGACAGCAAGAGCGAGGGAGGGTTTTTTTTTTTTTTCGTTTAGTTTGGTTTTTGCCTTTTTGCACTTTACCAATAAAACACAGAACACATTGAACTCGGCACCGAACTCTGATCAATCAATTTCAGGGACCAGACTCGGTGCCGCTGTGATTCTGTGGTCCTGTTGTTTTGTTGAGTAAACCAGCGCAGTTCCTGCTTTCAAAAGCTCGAAAAGTGTTTAGTTGTTCTTTTTTTTGTTCATTCCTCGACTCGTTGTTTGACTGATAAAACACATACATGAGCAAAATGTGAACGAAGCAAGACACCAGAAACCAGTAATGTAAAACCTCACTATAATAATAATAATAATAACAATAATAACAATAATAACAATAACAACAATAATAAAAAAATAATAATAATAACAATAATAATAATAATAATAATAATAATAATAATAACAATAATAATTGGTTAAATGGTAACGTGCCATTTGCAAAGTATTAATAAGGTGTAATTTACTTTATGTTGGAAAGATCGATGGATCAAAATCTACAGCAAATGTTCAAACTGATAGATCTTCATCATAATAAAAAAAAAACAATTCAATTGTAATAATATGGCTAAATTAAGTACGACATTTTCTGTAGGATCATTTATTAAGCAGTTTTTATTCACAATTTACATTTGAATTAATTAGTTTTCCTCCACACTCCAAAGACGCGCAGATTAGGCTAATTGGCGCTCACAACTCGTTCACGTCTTTATGAACCTTCAGTTCAGGACTTCAGGCTAATTAGGTCTTTACAGCATTTATGATCTAATAGATTAGTAAATTGTCTCCTTTTTTTACGGAATGAAACTCCGTTTATCAAGTAAATGAAAACCTCACCAATTCAATTATAATAACAGATACAGTCCTTTTTTTAAAGCAATTACTTTTTAAAGAACGAGAGTAAAAATAATTCATCTTTATTTTGAGCATAGAGTCGGTCCATAATAATAATAATAATATTATTATTATTATTATTATTATTATTATTATTATTATTATTATTATTTAGACGTTATGTCATTCAGTCTTTGTACTTATAGACACAGCGAATTGTGTCAGTTTGTTACTGATTTAAAACTAGTCTTGTTGTAGAAAGCTGCAGTTGTGTGTTAGCTTTTCTGCGTCTGGTCTCGACGCCACGCTCCTAACAGCACGGTGCGGCAGATTAGATGTACAATGACTCCAGGAAGAGCAGATGGCAGCGCGTACAGACGTCACCTGCTGATGTGTTTTCTTTCAGTTGGATCTTTGGTGCTACAGGAGGAGGCTGAGAGCAAGGAAAAAGCCAAAACCGGAAAAAGCCAAATCCTCATGGCTTGGATTCGAGGAGCTTGTTGATTTGTTAAAAAATAAATAAATAAAATAATAAAAAATGTTTTTTTAATTCCTTGATCCATTTCAGTGGTGGTTTAAACCAGGGAGGCCAGGCGATGACGTTATGTGTATGAAAAGACTATTTAATGTTTACTTCCATTTTATATATGTCGCAGGAATGGGGATCAAATTACCTGCTTTTTCAGTCATTTAAATGAGCAACACTTTCATTTGATTTACTCTTTTCGCAGTTGTATTCTGTAAATGTAAAGTTGTGTTCAAAATAACAGCAACATCAGTAACCAGGCCAATAATTGTTTTCGGGAGAAATGATATTTCTTCATGGTAAATATGTCACTTGTAGGTGTAGTGGAGTAATAGACAATCAACAGACCCAACAGTCCTGACTTGCATGCAGCTGATTCTGTGTAACTGAATCATTAATTGAAATGAGTCGTGTTCAAAATAATAGCAGTGTGGAGTTCAACTGGAGAGGTCAATTATTCTGTGAAAAACAGGCGTCGAACACGTTCCCCTTATTGAAGGATGAATGCAGAAAAGGTTGTCCTGTGAATTTCTCGCTGAAAATCCAGTAAACTGGGTCGTTCCAGACCTTGTTCAGAAGAACAGCGTACTTTGATTAGAGATGGGAAAACATACAAAGAAGTGCAGAAAGTGATCGGCTGCTCTGCTACAATGATATCAAATGCTTTTAAAATGAAGACCAGAACCAGAAAGACACGGGAGAAAACGGAAAACTACCATTCGAATGGATCAAAGAATAACAAAATTGGCAAAGACTCAACCAATGATCAGTTCCATCATGATCAAAGAACATCTAAGAGCAGATGGCAGTCTGTGAGTGATGTTACTATTAGAAGACGACTATGTGAAGCCAAGCAATCGGCAAGAAGCCCCGCAAAGTCCTGAAAAAAGACGTGCCGAAGAGGTTACAGTTCACCAGAGAACACACTGACTGGCCTAAAGAGAAACGGCGCAATATTTTCTGGACTGATGAAAGCAAGATGGTTCTTTTTTGGGTCTAGAAGCCGCAGACAGTTTGTCAGATGCCCCCCGAACACTGGATTCAAGCCACAATACGCTGTGAAGACAGTGAGGCACGGAGGCACAAACATCATGACATGGGGAAGCTTCTCATACTGTGGCGTCGGGCCTGTTTATCACATTTCAGGGATCATGGATCGATTTGAGTACATCAGAATACTTACAGAGGTCGTGTTGCCTTATGCCGAAGAGGAAATGCCCTTGAAATGGGCAACGACCCCAAACACACCAGTACGCGAGCAGCATCTGCTCAGTATGCAGTGATCTTGTTACAGTGACATTCTCTACTAGCTCGGTACCGTACTCGCTGCTAACCAACAGATTTAGGCAAATCAATCGATTGTATCCTGTTCACCTTTTTCTCTCCACTCAAGTGGAAGGGAGGGTTCGAGAGAGACGCAAGAAAAAAAACGGGTCTGTCTCTGGATATGTTTAGTACAAGTGACAGATACTCAGTGGTGGAGTACAGGGTACAGTCGTATGCGAAAGTTAGTGCCCCTCTTTTAATTGAAAGTATTTTGTGTAAAAATCATCTGAACATAGCGGGGCTCAGACCTCTAAAAAAGCGAAAGTTTTGGCACTTTGCCGGTCTGGAGAATTCCAAATATTCCAAAATATTAAGAGCTCAGTCACAGGAAAGCGGTGAACTTAGTTCCTAATTAAAAATTGTGAACTATGAAACTATAAACACAAACAAGTTCATTTTAGTGTGTGCGACCTAAACTTCAGCCTAGATCTGTATGAACTTCACACAGATCTCACACAGATAGGATTAGGGTGTGGCATGCCTTCGCTTTGCCAAAATAGGTGAAAAAAAATTTTCCCAGCACCTGCCTGTCGGCCCAGTGGTACCCACACCGAAATATGGCCAAGCAAGATGGAGCGAACTTTCAAAGGCTTGGCCCTGTTGAAAAACACGTGAGCCATACCAATGTAAGGTGTGTGTGTATGTGTGTGACAGGAACCACTTCCAACACTACCAGTCATGCCAAAAAATTGTTTGCTCGAGGCTATCAAAAGTGATACACACAAATGTTAAGTGCTCTGTACATGTAAGTGGCTCAGCGGCAGGTGTTTCGTCTGCCAATGCGGACGGCCCGGATTCAATTCCCGGCCAAACCCCAGCCGAAAGACCAACAACAACATGTCTATTGATTACAGACGACCCAAAAGAAAAACAAATGTCAGCAAGAAAATACTGGTTATGTAAATAATGTTGTATCATCGTTCTGCTCCAAAAAACAGTTATGAAATGCATTGAAACTGAAAAGATCCAATATTGACATTATGCTGATCATGACCATACTGCATGCTAGGGTTGGTGATGATGATGTCACGAGTACATTAGCTCCGCCCAGACGTTACTGCGGTGATTGAATTGACGGGAGTTGCTCATAAATAAATAAAAAAACACTGACAAAGACACGATAATTGGTTTCAACATCCCAAGAGAGAAACAGTAACTTATGTTGTAATTGTTTAAGTGTAGCTTCCATGTATTCATAAAACATGTAACATGATGAGCTATTTTGTTGTTGTATTTCTTCACATTTGTATGTTTTTCTAGCTGAATCCACTTTAAATGATTGTTGTGTAACCTGCTAAGCAAGAAGCATTAAGAAGTGATCCCGGAGTTGATCCCCTGGAGGTGTAGTTGGCTTTTTTCGAAAGGTTTTCGAAGAGTTTGAAGCAGAAGTTCCTGAATTTCTGTTTAACGAAAAAGAACTAAGTTACTGTAGGTCATGTTCTCGGGAACTGATTGCATAAAGCACAGTTAGTCTTACTGCAGAGAAAGCAGAAGCGTCTGTGCTGGGGCTTTAAATTCGCGTTGATGGACGATCCGCTGTACACCTGCATGTCCGATTTGGGTCACTATAGCTAATGGTGAGGTGTTAACATACACCTGTGCCAATGTGATATAAACCTGTGACTTGGGGCTGCACGACCATCCGAGGAAATTAGGAAATGATCATCGTTACGGGATTACAGGTCTTTCTAAATGTTCACTGTAACTTCCTTCTATTTCAAGTTACTGAAACTTAAAAACAGTTTGCTACGCTGCTAACATGACTCCGATTTGCATAATCCTGCTTTGAATTACCTACAGATCATGCGGTCAGGGTGAAACAAGCCAATATTCACATCTTTCTCATCAAGTCTTTGCTCAAACTGCTCATTACTTGTGTTAGGATTCCGTGGAAATAAATTTGACGCACGACCGATTGTTCATCTGATCGGCAGATGGAGGGTAAGACGAGGCTGTCGCGGACGCCGATGCGGGTGCTGGTGACGGGCGGCAGCGGCCTGGTGGGCAAAGCCATCATGCGTGTGGTGCAGCAGGAAAAATACGAGTCAAAAGGAGAAAAGTGGATCTTCCTCAGCTCAAAAGACGCAGACCTGACGTGAGTTCCCGCCAACTTAACTCGCACGGATTATATCCGCTCTGTCTACGCACTCTTCTCATCGTACACTGATCATGTAGGGACGATGTGACACCAGTATTCTAACATTAAATAATATTGCTTGCATTATTTTTCACATCAGTAACACAGCTGAGACGAGAGCCATCTTCGAGAAGCACCGGCCCACGCACGTGATTCACCTCGCGGCCATGGTGGGGGGGCTCTTCATGCACTTGAAAAGGAACCTAGAGTTCTGGGTAATCCATCGCTTTCACACACACACACACACACACACACACACACACACACACACACACAATTGTTCTTAAATTGCGTGGCCATTTGTTTTTCTCATTTTTTCAAGAGGAAGAATCTGGCCATGAACGATAATGTGCTGCAAACGGCTCACGACTTCGATGTGGTGAAAGTCGTCTCCTGTCTGTCCACGTGCATTTTTCCGAATGAAACGACCTACCCCATTGATGAGACCATGGTACGCTTCTTCCTCTCTGATCCTCTTCATGATCCTAACTATGGCATTTTAGACAATATCAGATTTACAGAAATACAAATGTCGGATAAACAAGGATACAGGGGCAACGAAATACACTTCAGGGGTGTGAAGGTGTAAACTGTCGCTTGTCCATCTTGTTCACAGATTCACAACGGTCCTCCTCACGAGTCGAACTCGGGTTATGCCTACGCCAAGAGGATGGTCGACGTTCACAACAGGTTTGTCGCATCGCACTAGTAAAAATATTTAATAATAATAATAATACATTTTTAAATAGGTCTATAAGAGGACTATTGTGTATTCGATGGATGCTCGGTGGAAGGAGTCTCCAGCGTGAGCGCTTTCTAGCACTCAAACCCGTCAAATTCTCCAAAGCGGACTTGTGGTTTGTCTTCCTGGTGCACGATGATTTCCATGTCCATGCTTTATGGGAATTCATGATCCTCAAGATCTTGAGTAAATAATCAAGCTTTTCCAGTGTCTGAGTCTGAGTAGTTTTTTTTTTAGTGAATATTTAGTGAACATAAACATGTCAATAGGGATGCTTATTTTCCACCATCTGCTGCCTATTGTACACATGTAGACATCACAAATGTTAACACTCAAACACAAAGACATGTCTCACTCTCACACATGTAAACACACACACACACACACCAGCTTTTTGGAGGTCTTAACATAAAATTTATCAAATTATAGAATTTCATCTTCTATACAGCTTATCCTGTGTACAGGGTCAGGAAGCCTAGGCCAGAAGACGATTCTCATCACAGGGCGGGCGCACACACGCACACACGCACACACATGCACACACTACAGGCAATTTGGGGACCACAGTGCTAAACACTAAGCCACTGCGCCGTCATGCTAGTAACAGTGTTTTACTTTAATGTAAATAAGGGAGGTTTAATACCAGGCCTTGATTTCAGGACTGAAGGACTATATGACTATGGAAAGAAGAGAGTAGGACCCAGTATGGACCCCTGAGGCATACCACAAATGAGAGGTAGCACCAGAGGTTTTGTTGTTGTTGTTTGTTCCAGCACAGCATGTTTTAGACCATCCAGGACACATCCTGAACTAATACGGATACTGTATTAATAATAAAAAGAAGGCTAGGCCTATTATCTTGCATTATAGACACGTTTTTGTAGGCTACACTGTAAAACAAAACCTCAACGGAAAAAAAGTTTAGTAACAAGTTTACTTCACCTTTTGGAGAAATTGTCTGGCCAAACAAAATATTTTTTGTTTAGTCGACACCACATGTCGTCTTTTTTCTCTTTTGTCTTTTGGAAGTACTCTTTCGCCACAGCTAATCATCTGCCTCCATCTAACCCTATGTCCTTTCTCAAGACATCCATAAATCTCCTCTTTGGTCTCCCTCTAGACCTCCTGCCTGGCAGTTCCAACTTCAGCATCCTTCTAAAGATATATTCACAACTTCTCCTCTGAACATGTCCAAACCACCTCAATCTGGCCTCTCTGACTTTATCTCCAAAACATCTAACATGTCTGGTGGACTCATTCTTGATCCAATTCAACCTTGTAACTCCCAAAGAGAACCTCAACATCTTCAGCTCTACTACCTCCAGCTCTGCCTCCTGTCTTTTTTTCAGTGGCACTGTCTCTAAGCTGTAGAGCATCGCTGGTCTCACCACTGTCCTGTACACCTTTCCTTTCATTTAAA